>JAVSBV010131566.1:0-17445 GCA_033117975.1 Parotocinclus spilosoma
GAGGCAGCGGATAAAGCGTCATCCCCACCGATGGCTCTGTAAGGGCGATCGGCGCGGACGACTACAAGCTCCGGGAGTGGGTAGGACCCTAACAACGTTTATATTAATAATTCCTTAATGACGCTGTTGCTAGACTTTACAAGTAAAGTTACTAAAATTTACAAGTAAATCTATATTGTTCTCTTTTTAAAAAAAATCTATATTGGTCTACTTTTTCATTAGGAGACTTTGTATCACTCACAGTTTTTGGCGGCTCTGAGCCAGGTGTTTCTTGACTGTGATGTATTGACTTCATAGCTGGTTAACTGGGATATTTAACAGCATTTTAACTTGGATTTTAATGCTGTACCATTCATATTTGTCAGGACGAAGTAGTAATCCAAAGTAAAAAATATCTAACCATAAAAAACCCATACTGTGAGAAGTCTAACATGTGACCCAACTAAACTCTCATACTCACACTAACTCTCATAGCATTTTTCAAGAGGGTGTGAAGAGAACATCTTGGTTGATTTAAAGATTGCCTCATGCAAATGTAACACAAAGAATTTGGACTATTTAGACAGTTTAATTGCATTATTATGGTAAATGGAGTATGAGCACAACAGTTAAATACGCAAAAGCCCGAGGAGTAATCTGGGACGCGGTGAAAGGAATGGTAGGACTGCCTTTAGGCCTGCTTCAAGTTCTGTTCAGTAAAGCTCATAGACCAAATACCAATTAGATTGATGAGTGAGTAATCAGAAGTTTCTACTATGGATTGTTTATGCGCCCAAAATGAGTTTCTGCTGAATGACTATTTAATTTGTGTGATTAAAATTAGATTTGTTTTTGGTCGAAGTAAAGTCCAATTCATATTAGTGCTCCCACTATAGGCTGATTATAAATCTCGTTATTCTCAGCCAGCAAGAAACCTTTCAAATGTGCCTCAACTAGACCCTGAAGCCTACTGCATTACTCTAATCCCCAAACTCTATAGTTATTAGGTAATACATTCTGCTTACATAACACACAGTTACAATACAATAAAGTTTTTTGAGTTTGGATTACTGTAATGCTGCATTGACTAAATGCTTGGTGAATCTTAGTTCGAAATGCAGCTAAAATAAAAACGAAAAAAAAAAAAAAAAAGTACCTGTTCGGTACTCATGGCATAACTAGCTTTTGCACTATTTGCAAAATACTCTTGGTAAAAATTTAGAAAGCTCTGCATGAATTGGATCCACAGTATTCACTCCATGCAGAGTGTATTTGTAGTCTTACAACCTCGCACGTTTAAATTCTTCAAATTGCAGGACAACGGCAAGTGTAAGTCACAGCAAGTGAAGGGGATTCTCGTGCAAGGCCCCCAGCAGAACCTCCCCACATTTTCTCAGGTTTCAGACACACTCTCAATTTTTAAGTCTATTTTTTAAAACACATTTATAGGATTTCAATTGGGTGTATTCACGCTACGCCCCTTAGCCTTGCACCTTGCTAGAGCATGATTGATCATAAATATCAATGCTTATTCACAACAGGAGCCAGGTTACCTCAAGACAAAATTAGGTTAGGACAAAATTACACTGGGGAAATTAAGAGCAATCTGTTAACCTAATACATGTCTTTGGAACATGAAAACCAGAATATTGGAAGTAAACCCATAGGGACATGGGGAGAACATGCAAACTCCACACAATCTGAGGTAGGATTCAATCTGGTATCTCTGGAGCTCTAAGGTTAATACTAAGTATTTACTCTACCTGTGAGGTTATGCAAGCTCAGTCACAGCCTTTGGCTTGTGGTAGAGATGGGGATTCATTGTCCAAGAATTGTTGGTGGTCTGTGATGTTATTTTGCTGTGGAGGTCTGTTGCTGATGTCTCATGTAATCCTTCTTCTATGCGTTTCCTATCTCTCTCTAGCTATGCTTTTATTGTTAGTGTTGCTAGAGTTTTAATACAACACTTGGCTCAACTGTGTTTTACGACTTGTAACTACGTATTCGTTTTCCTTTCTGAGCTGTTCTTCCAGCTCCATTCAAGTCCTCAGTCTGACCTGTTCTTTCAGGCCTCTCTCCTTGACCCAGACAAAATTGGAGGACCTTAGATTTCCTCACTCCCTCCTCCAAATGACTGAAGATACTTTGCCATCAAAATGATTATCGGCTAGATAACACTCAGTCAGTCTTAGTTACTGCATTGATAGTGGACTAAATACCACCCAGAGACACTTTTACTTTACTTGTTGTGTGTATACATTATTTTATTTATTATTATAATATTAGCTATTTTATTATGTTCTTATTAATATCGTTTTTTTTGGTTTGTTTTATGTAGCCTACATTTTATTGTGCTTATTTTATATGATGTTATGTTGTGCTGTTATACTTTCTATAACTTGTGTGTTTAAACTATGCATTTATTAACCAGGCCAATTTATTTATTTATTTCCTATATATAACATAAACATAAACTGCACAAGGAGGTTGGATGTCTTTATGCAAGTTTTCTTCTTCTTCACATGTACTTAAAAAACTGTTGTCCCAGGCTTGCACAATTGGGGCTGTCAGCCTAGATAGCTGTAAAGTTGCTTCAAGACAATGCTCATTTGTTTAAGAGCACTATATAAATAAGTCTTTGACTTTAATTAAGTAGCTGCAGATAATGATGTCTAAGATGAATGCACAAAACGTAGCTTAAAACATGGTGAAAGAGGGAAATGTGAATGGCAGAAAGTATACAAAAGCTGGTGGATTAGTAGTTAAGGTGCTGATAATTAAAGCAGTTTTGGCTCATAAGTGGTGGAATAAACTTTTCCTCAATGTTCGAACAGCTGAGTCTCTGGCCATTTAAATACCCATTTATTCCGCACTTACATCAACTAACTCCCCACACTTGTCTTTGGCCAGTTTCAGAAGTGCATGATTGTTAAAAATAGATTATGTTACTGATGTCTTAAAGTGCTTTTGCTAAATACTGTAAATGTAAATGTGCAGGGTTCGAATGCCACTTCTACCAGCTTGCCACTGTTTGGTCCTTGAGCAAAGACCTTAACCCACTATTGGTTGGCTTGTAAGACTGTATCAGTTGCATTACAACTAGCATTGACGCCTAATTAAAGCATCCCTAAACCATGTGTTTTAAATGGTCCTTGCTGCCCTTTGACCACTGCATTATGTGCACTGCATGTATAAAACAGACTACTTCACTTACTTTATGAGAAAATTCAATTAACAAATTATTCCATAAAGTTCACAATATAGTAAGTCCTGCACACCGTTCTCCAGTGTTTTTCAGTTTCTTAATGAAGCCTGCTCCATTCCGGCTTCTAGTGTTCATCTCCCACTTTTTGCCAAAGCATGACACTTAGTAACACAACGACTTCTTGAGTAAACAACAGTGTTCTGCTCGCCTCCATTAAGTGCCAGAGACGTGAACTGACTCCAACTTGAAATTCTGCCAATTTTTTAATATTGTGTTTTTTTAAATATAATTTTCACTACTGTTAGTTACAAGTTCGCATCTAGGGAACTTTACAACATATTGTCATTTTGTCAAAACAGACAATTGATAATGCCATTCCTTCCTGTTTAAATGAAAATTAAATTAACAACATTAAATGCAATTAAATATTGTTTTCAAAATACTTTCTTTGAGTATACCTTAAATTCCAAGTTTCTAAACATTGACAGGATTTTTCCTCACAGCAGATTACCATTTTAGGGGTGAAATTAAAAAAAAAACAATAATTATGTATAAGAGACACCCTAGTATGTATTAAATGGGTCATACAATGGCAATCAGAAGCTGTGTTAGAGATGAAAGCCAGAATAGCACTTCTATTACTACCAAGATGGTCGGGGATCTCGAATTCCTGGCATTGCTTGGACTCTATCCTGCTGTGCCATCACCATTTCTCTGTGGCCTGACTGGCCCAGCACAGCCATATCTGACATGTTCCTGAGAGCTATCTATATGTTATCTACAGAGTGCTTTACACTTACATGAGAGCAGAGGATAGTACACACAAACACGCTGTTATTGTTTGCCTCACCTCTAACCTGCCTGCTACTAGTGGGCAGAATGTGTGTTTTGTCAAGTCACAGCTATGATAAGGGATAATTCCATAAACAAACTGTTTTAACTAGAAGTACAGTAAGAAACAAAGCAAGCCATTTGGTGGCCTAAAACCTCTTAGTCTCTATAAACTTCAGAACGTCAGAAAGATACATTTAATGTGCAAAGCTAAAATCATCATATTTCCATACATAAAATATTAGTCAATTTTGACTGAAATATACTTAGTAGTTTTAGCCACAATTCAGATGACAATTTTCTGCAGACTGGGATTTTTGCCTCTGCTAGTAATCCAATATGGCAGAACACTTTGATCAATGGGAGATTCAGCCACTTCCTTCATACTATGGCCCTTGTCACATTCAAATATGATCACTCCTTTTTGCCAATTAGTAAATACATTTTTTACAAATCGAACAAGACATTCACTGCACTGTATCACCTATTCTCAATCTATGAATCCCATCACAAAACCTGCAGGTATTTATAGCCCAATCATCCTTGTGTAACGCCTTCTGCAGGAGCCTGAATTTACTTTTTTATATTTTGTATTGTGTTGCATTCTGCAATTTCTTTTTACATTATTAAACAAGATTTACTTGCAGTATTGTGCATCTATGAATGAAAGGAAGATGGGAATGAATTAGGAGTTAGAGTGCAGGGTCAGATATAAAGTGGCTCTCCTGGACAAACTAATTTTTGCAATTACATGACATGTGTCATAAAGGCAAACAAATGTAATGGATACAAATGTAAGTGATAATGGTATAATTAAAAAAAGGGATTAATGTAGGCATTACATTATGGGTAAACACAAAGCACCGTGCAAGTCTGTCCCTGCTTGTAGCGCTTATGTCATTTAAGTGTTAAGGTATTCCCAAGAGTATTTTTGTGTGTACTTTTTTGTTTTTGTTTATTGTCACTAGAAGCACTTTTGGTGGGGTCTTTGGCTTCACTGTACTTTCTGTCAGCCTTAAATGCAGAGATTTGCATTTTATATGCGCTCCTAAATAAAAAGACCTAGTTGATACAACTTTAATTACAATGACGTTGGTATGTTGTGTAAAACATACAATAAAAACAGGATACAATAATTAGCAAATCCTTTTCAACCTATATTTAATTAAACACACTACAAATATTTAATGTTCAAAATGATAAACGTTCTTGGTTTTTGCAAATATTCATTAATTTGGAATTTGATGCCTGTAACACGTTCCAACAGAAAAAAACTGGGAAAGTTGAGGAATGCTCAAAAAACATTTATAACATTCCACAGGTGAGTGTCATGATTTGGTATAAAGGGAGTATACCAGAAAGACTCAGTCGTTCACAAGCAAGGATAGGGTGAAGTTTACCACTTTGCAACTGCATGAGCAAAAAGTTGAGGATTTCATTATCTACAGTACATAATATCATCAAAAGATTCAGAGAATCTGAAGAAATCTCTCCAAGATGAATGCCCATGACCTTCGATCCCTTAGGCAGCACTGTATTAAAAACCGACATCATTCTGTAACAGACATTGGGAACATCAGGAACATTTTAGAAAACCATTGTCAGTGAACGCAGTTCATAGCTCAGTCTACAAGGGCAAGTTAAAACTACCATGTAAAGCGAAAGTCATATACAGTCATGGCCGAAATTGTTGGCACCCATGAAATTTTTCCAGAAAAAACTATTTATCCCAGAAATTGATTGCGATTACACGTTTTGTTATTTCCTTTGTGTGTATTGGAACAACAGAAAAACTGAAAAAAAAGGCACGTGACAAAAAAAAGAACGTGTTATAATTTTATCCAAAACTCCAAAAATGGGCTGGACAAAATTGTTGGCACCCTCAACTTAATATTTGGTGGCAAACCGTTTTGAAACAATAACCTAAATCATTCACTTCCTATAACCATCAACAAGCGTCTTGAATTTCTTAGCTGGAGTTTTGGACCACTCTTCTTTTGCAAATTTCTCCAGGTCTCTTATCTATGAAAGGGTGCCTTATCCCAACAGCAATTTTAAGATTTCTCTACAGGTGTTCAGTGGGATTTAGATCTGGATTCATTGCTGGCCACTTTAGAACTCTGCTTTGTGCTTTGTTTCCATCCATTTCTTGGTGCTTTTTGAAGTACGTTTGGGGTCATTGTCCTGCTGGAAGACACATGACCGAGGACGCAAACTCAACCTGCTGACACTGGGCACTACATTGCGACCCAAAATACTTTGGTAATCTTCGAAACTTGATTAATGTTGCTTTTCCACCATTCGGACGATCCTGCATTGCAACCTTTAATCAATTTTTCTCTTTCGTCCACATCCAGGGAGAATAGCTACAATACCAAGGGCTGTAAACTTCTTGATTATGTTGCACACTGTGGACAAAGGAACATCATGCTCTCTGAAGATGGACCTGTAACCTTGGGATTGTTGATATGTGTCTTCAAACAGTTCTATTCTCCTTTTTCTGTTCTCCATGCTTAGTGTGGCGCACACAGACACACAATGCAGTTATTAAGTCAATTTCTATTTCTTTTTATCTGGTTTAAGATGTGATTTCTATACGTCCACATCTGTTACTTGCCCGAGGTGAGTTAAAACGAACATCACATGCTTGAAACAAAGGTATTTACCGAAAATTTTGAAAAGATGCCAACAATTTTGTCCGGCCCGTTTTTGGGGTTTTACATTAAATTATATAAAGTTTGGCTTTTTCTGGGTTTTTTTTCTATGTTGTTCCAATACAAACAAAGGAAATAAACATGTGTATAACACCAAAAATATGTAACTGCAATACATTTCTGGGATAAATACTTCATTTTCTGGAAAGAATTTCAGGGGTGCCAACAATTTCGGCCATGACTGTATTAACAACAAACAGAAACAGGCTTCTCTGGGCCTGAGGTCATTTGAGATGGAGAAAAGAGATGATTATCTGAAGTGGAAAAGATTCCTGTAGTCGGATGAGTCCACGTTTCAAATTGTTTTGGGAAATCATGGACATCATGACTTCTGAGCCTAAGAGGAAAAAAAGACTGTCCGGATTGTTATCAGCGCAAAGTTCAAAATCCAGCATCTCTGATGGTATGGGGATGTGTTAGTGCCCACGGTATGGGTAACTTGTACATCTGTGAAGGCACCATTAATGCAGAAATACACATACAGGTTTTGAAGCAATGTATGCTGCCATCCAAGCAACATCTTTTTTTAGTTTCAGACATTCCTGTTTATCTCAGCAAGACAATACCAAGCCACATTCTGCACGAGTTACAACAGCGTGGCTTCATAGTGTGTGGGTACTAGACTGACCCTGACTGCAATGCAGACCTGTCTCCCATTAAAAATGTCTAGCACATTATGAAGTGCAAAATAAGAAAACAAAGACCCCAAACTGTTAAGCAACTGAAGTACATCAAGCAAAAATGTGAAAGAACTCCATCTACAAAGCTTCAACAATGTGCCATCAGTTCCCAAACACTTATTGAGTGTTGCTTAAGGAAAAGGTATGTAACACGCCCCTATTCCAACTTCATTGGACCGTGTTGCAGGCATCAAATTAAAAATGTGTGTATATATATATATATATATATATATATATATATAATAAATATTTGCAAAACGTGTAAAATGTTCTTAGAAGCTCCTGCAGAAAAGCATCTAATATCATTGTTTTGGCAAACTTGTAGCTACTATTCATTGATTACACTCAGATTATGTACATGATACATTGCTTTTTTCCCTTGTGTTCCTTAAAATGTCTATTAATATTGTTAAAGAAGTAAATGCTTTTCAGTAGCAACAGCAGCTGACTGTTCACAAAGTGAGTTTGGCCTTCTATCCAATCATTGTTAAAAACGATAAATCAGAGATTAAATTGTTAAACCAAATTCGAGTGCCATATTGGGAGATGATTTATCTGCTTTAAGCAACTACTGGCCATCTGAGCACAGCTGGCGAGGAATGGGGATACTATGCAGTCAGACGATGTGGAGATTTAAAAGGCAAGCAAAACAACAAACCCAACAAAAATACTGTGGATAAGATAAAACCTGCTCTAATCATGTGACCAAGATTTAAGAGGGGCTGGATTTCCTATCCGCATAGGTAACTATACTGGAGAACAACCAGAAGAATTGAGAGGCAAAATTACCATGTTGTAATATTAGGATTATAAGTGTTCTTTTAGAACAGTTCTCTTCCAAAAACTTCTCGCTTACAAGTTCACTCTTGATAGAGCTGACCTTGCCCTACATCTTAAACATCAAGCAAGATCTCATATATGAATTACTGCGACAAGCCTTTTTACTATTCAGCCTGTGTCGACATTTTCACAAGCACGGGTAAAATAAAATGGACCCACGGTGGAGGGATGATGACCACCTCACCTACAGGTTTTGTAAAATATGTTGCTCCACTACAGTTTGGTTCACCTCTTGGACTTTATTTTATTTATCATCAATGGCTATTTGTGAGAGGAACAAGTTTATGTCAATACTAGTCAGTCACATTCACATCAGGCTAATGTTAGCATGACCAGTTAACCTAATGCATTGTCTTCAAGATGTGGGAGGAACTTGATCACCCAGAGCAAAGTTATGTCAGTTTTTTATACTGTGCTTTTTACAATGGAGTACTGTCTCAAGACAACTCTACAATTTTAGATTATCTTCTTAATTCCAAATTGCAAATCGAGCAATTCCAGAGTGATAGTGGCAAGGAAAACTCTGTGATAAGGACGAAACACATTGGCAGACCAACCTCCTTGTGCATCTTAGATATTATATGTAAGAATTACCAAAGTTATTTAATTAAAGTGAAATATTATGAAGAGTATAATAAAAAATATAGCATGCTTTAGGCATTCTATAGTTGTAACTACAACTGACAGAGCTGATTCTTACTGGAGTCGCCATCAAATGTTGGGAAATTTTGGGTTAATTTCACCCCCTTTCCTGCGTCTCTTTTGCTCTTCAGGGATTCATGTACTTTTTTACACTAGAAAATAGAAAATGATTTCTTTATGAATGCTGATACTGCTTCATCTGTTAGATTAAGACTTGGAACATCAAAAGGACAGACAGATCTGTAAAAAAGATCTAAAATACTTTCCCAATTATTTCTTAACTCTCTCTAAGACGTGTGCTCATGAGCTTCCTCAGAATGGTATTCAATGTGCAGATTAGTACATGATTAGTGGTCAAACAATATATGTATTTTAATATCCAATGCTCAGTTTTTAGGAAGCAGAGTGGCCAATGGCTGATAATATATTGCATAATTAAGCTATAATTGCACTTTCCCTGTTTGCACTCTATGCTATATACAAAAAAAAAGTTTTATTGCACAACATTTATTACCAGCATCATCTTGCCACCATATTTCTCGGCAAAAAAACAGCTAGTTGTAATGCTGAAAATCTTGTGATAAATGGCCCCACCCACAAACCTGAATGTTTTCTCAGCATTTCTTGTTTTTATCACTCTGTATAGATTTCATTTGCTAAAGAGATAAGCCACTAGCATGCATACCCAAACCACAAGTAAGTTTCACTTTGTGCAGAACTGCAGCAGCGCATCAATAACTTTAATTAATTAGTTGAATGTACAAAATTGAATTGGCTTCAAAAATTGAGTGGCTGTACACAAAGTACAGGACTAACCCAATCAACCAAAAGGTGTTCTAACGACTCTCAAAGGATTGGAATTAAGAGGGGCAACCTGGCTGGGTTTCCCCACAAGTTGACACACAACATGCAGACAAAACAAATGATAAATGTCTTCATAACTTTTCAAGTGAATGTATTCCTGTGCTTGATAAATACAGAACTTTTCTCTGGGATTTTCTATTTACACTGGGTGTTCTTACCTACCATTGCTGTAGTTTTTTTTGTTCTGTCTGCGAAGATGTTTTGGAAATCTGTCCTTCACTGCATAGGACCTCTATTAAAATGTGTGTGTCATTTTGCTATAATTTTAGTTTTTCATTCCAGAGGGTGAAATTATTTTGAGTTTTCATACAGATACATCTTTGCTCTGCAGTGCACAACAAAACACAATGAAATGACCACATTCATGGGAGTATAAACATTCAGGGCAAGAGCCCTGAGTCAGGGAGGGAGTATTGGAATCAGAAGAATTAGGGACAGATTTTCCAGCACCATGATGGCAGGAGGTGATGTAAACACGTCGTCCTCGTGTGTTAACACACAGTTCACAGCTTCTCAACATAGTAGCTTGAGCCAAAACATTTATTTTGTGCTCATTTAAATAAAGGAATAGAGAATCTGGCAGACACACCTTAAACACTTCCAACAGAAGTAGCCCCTTAAGCTGCTTAAAATTCTCAACTTCCCTAGATGTACACCATTTCTTAAATATGGTTGTTTAATTTCTAGCAAGTTCCACATAAGCTTTGAGGGAAATGCCAGGTGAGGTGCTGATAGGAAGGATCTGGCACAAGTAGCACACTCCTTCATTTCAAATGAACAAGTTGGTGGCCAAGAAAGCATTTACTGGCCTATGGCCCTGATCCCTGTGCACAGAATGTTCCTTCAGTCATTGTCCTATCCACTTACACTAGTTATTGTGGGAGACATCTGGAGCCCATCACATCTTGAGTATGGACTACTAGATTTTCGTAGCACAAGTGACATGATGCGTCATTATATAGGCTGGGGAAAACATCTCTGCCATTAAAAAAAAGAACCAAAACTGAAAAGAAAACCCCAAAACAAACAAACAAAGGAAGAAATGAAAAATACATTTGTGATACCTCAGAAATTTTCTGTGCAATTACAGTCACTCCAGCAATTTCAAACCTTGATAGTCCTAGTGTACACTATATTTTTGCTCCCCTTTCCAAGTTCACAAACTTAGTCTTTAATATTATATTCACATCATCTCTTTTGAAGTGGTATATCATTTTAACCCATTTGAATGTTTTTAAAAAGTAACCCCAAACATTTCAAAGTTAGTATTTGTGAACTGTAATTGAAACTAAAAACTGGGACAAACCTAAATCTAATATAATTAAAATGTCAAAGCAACAATTGTGAAGAATAATGCACTACAGAAACAGTGATTCCTAAGGTTTTCACCGCTGCTTATGACTACAAAGCACACTATACACATACACAAAGATTTCTATGCCATATTAATTTCAATGTACTGCTTCAAATTAGAAAACATACAGAAAAGTGTCCAGGCTAATCTGCTCTACTCCTACATGCTAAACCAGAGAGGGATGAACGAGCCAGATAGGGAGCAATATAGCAGGGGAGAGAGTGTGAAAAACAAGCTGCCTTCAGTACAGTTGATAGATGAGATGGAGCCAGCTTACTGTTGATGAAATAAGCAAATGAGTGCAGTGGGGGTGCTGTGGTGTACAGTGTTGGAGAAGCGCTACGCTCTGCTTACAGCCTCATGCTGGGAGACCAAGATTTACGCAAGCAAATACTGCCTTAGAGCACATCCACATTTCCTGCCTCAGGAGAATTTAAGGTGTTGTGTGCAGGATATTACCCAAAAGGGAAGAACAAGACTATTAAAAACCCAATGTAATGGTCTGTCAAGCCACACAAACTTCTGAAATATAACTGCAGACACTATAGTGATAAATGCCCATCACAGACCTATACATTCGGACAGTTTTTACACCAATCTTTGTTATACGTACTTCTTGAACAGGTCTACTTTTTGTACCATTAAACACAAATGTTGGGTATTAGTTATAGGTGCTTAGACTATACAGTAGACTTACAATGCATTCAAAATCTTTAGACCCTTTCACTTTTTTCACATGTTCTTATGTCGTGGTCCTGTGCTATAGTAATCAGGTTTTCTAATTCGTTATTAGTCATTCGTAATATCGTGCTTAGGCTTGTAGTTTTGTCTGAGGGAGAATCTTCAGCCCTGTCTGAGGTCCTGAGCACTCTGGATCAGGATTTCATTAAGAATATCTCATTACATACAGTGACAAACAAAGGAAAGAACACACTACACCATGTTTATTCCAACCTAAAGCAAGCCTACAGAGCAATTCCTATCTCTGACCTAGGCATGTCAGATCATCACTCCCTGCTATTGGTCCCTGCACACCCCCCCCCAAAGGAAATCCAAACATGCCACGAAGAACATTAAAATCTTAAGGTGCACTCTTCCAGCTTAAAGATTCCTTTGAGCGCTCCTGAGTGCTCCTGAAGATGTTCATTATGTTCCACTCAGAGATTGCTCTGTTCTACATAAAGATCTGCACCTACAGTATTACTCAGGAGAAGCACACTCAAATCTACTCAAATTAAAAACCATGGATGACCATGCATGTCCAGACACTCCTTAGAACCTGAAACACTGCCTTCAAGTCAGGTAACAGAGAACAGTACAGGATGGCGAGGGCAGAGTTGTAGGGAGGCATTAAAGTCATTGTGCTAAGGCGGTTGATCCAGTATTGTGCTGACCAGCTGGTGGGAGTCCTGACCAGGTTGTTTAACCTCTCACTGTCACAGACTACCACCCACAGTGCCTGAAATCGTCTACCATCATCCCTGTCCCAAAGACTCCTGCACCAAAATGTCCCAATGACTACAGACCTTTCGCCTTTACAAATCCTGTTGCCATAAAAAGCTTTGAAAGGTTTTTTTAAACCCTGTCTCATTAAACCTGGACCTGCTTGCCTACAGAGCTAACATTAATAATATATAATATAATGGTGTAAAGCTTTGAGAAAATGCTCAATTGTTAAAAAAAAGTGCTAAATAAATAAATCTGACTTAACTTGACTAACAGACCAATGGAGGATGCCAGTGTAACAGTTCTTCACTCAGCACTCAGCCACCTCGAGCAGACAAGGGGGCTACATCAGGATGCTCTTCATATAGCTCTGCATTTTACACCATTACTCCTAAGACAGTGGAGGACAAGCTGACCAACATCACTAACATCTAGGCCACCCAAGGAGGATGGGTCTCTTTTTGAGTCTTGGTCCTCCCAAGATTTCTTCCTTCTATATTCAGGGAGTTTTTACCATGCCAATTAAGACAATATAATATTGAAAAGCTGCTTTGAGACAATGCACCATTGTAAAAAGTGGTATATAGGTAATTTTGACTTTGACACTCTGTCCCAGTAGCTGAAAACTACCCCCATAGCATGGTGATTGGCGACAGTGCTTGGTTTCCCCCAGACATGATGCTTAAAATTGAGGTCAAAAATTAAATCTTGGTTAAATCAGACCAGAGAATAATTTTTCTCTCACTCTGAGTGTGCCTGAAGTGCAAACTCCAGACACTTTCATACGTATTTAAGTTGTCTGTTGGAGTGCTGCAGTGATGGCTGACCTCCTGTAAGTTCTGCACACAGGATCTTTGGAGCTTAGCCAAAATGACCATTGGGCTCTTAGTCACCACCTTTACCAAAGTCCTTTCTCCCCTGATTGCTTAGTTGGTGAGGCAGCCAGTTCTAGAAAGAGTCCTGGTTGTTCTTCCAAGTATGTTGTAGCCTTTTCCACTTAGTAGTTTTGCAGCCTGTGCCAATCCAGGCAGTTCTTTCCTCCTAATGGCTTGGCTTTTACTCTGATATGCTTTGCTATCAGTAAAACCTTATATAGACAGACCTGTGTCTTTAATAATCATGTCCAATCAACTGAATTTACCACAGGTGAACCCTTTCAAAGATGATTCGGAGAGCCCATCTAAAATTTGCATTACGTGCAAATTGAAGGCAGAGACTTGACTTTTAGCACAAAGGCTCAACATGTAAAAAGGTGAAATGTGACTTTCCAAAGGCATTATACATTGTTACCAAATGATTTACTTTAAACACCAGTCAGGCAAGTAAAACAGCCACTGTTCCTTTCACCAGAACTTCCTGTCAACTTACCAACCCTAAAGCAGAATTATCCACTTCCAGGTCACCTTGGGCTTTTATGAAAACCACCTCAACTAGCTTTGCCTTTTCCACTATATTCCACAATACTCCCCTGTTTCTGTGAGAAATAATGAGAAAGGGCTTTAAGACAGGACAAAGAAGGAGCATTGCCAAGTCCCCTCTCTTTAATCCCCAGAGCCTCTAGCCTTCAATGCTAAAAAACTAGAACTACAAGGACCACATGCTGAATAGGGTGCTTGGTTACCAATTTATGATCCATGTTCAATGCAACCTTACAGCAATGAAAAAATAACATCAATCAAAGTTTTTTTTTCTTGCAACTGTTTTATCTTAAAGAAATGCTTGCTGTGTTCCCTCACGGAAAAACTGCACCCAGCACCTCTTTAACAACAATGTCAGAACGATGTAGAATGTAGGCTATTTTTCAAAACGTCCATTACACTTCTCTCAGTACAAATGATGCGCCCCCTCTCAGGCTGTCAGCTGGGCAAAATGTCTTTTGATGCATTGTAGAGGCATGTCTACCAGTCAACGATCTCTCACGAAGAGGTACACTACCCAAAAGTAGAACCTGATAGCCTTTTTATAGGGCAGAGGGGTAAGAACTTTTATGCCCTCTTGTGGAAAAATGGTGTGTCTGCATTACTGAATTACACCTGTAATGATTTACATATCTGCCTGCGACATCCAACATTTCTAAGTGGGTGTGTTTTTGTCAGTGATTAACCTAAACCTCCAAACAAAATAATACAAATCTGGCACACACACGCATGCTTTCTGCCTTGGATCCAAGTCTGCTTGGCTTATTCTAGTCTCCCTGTTACTACGGTAACCCACAGCTAGACAGCTTGGTATTGGCTGTAGGGAAGCACGAGTAAGAATGCAGACGGTGTGATGAGAGAGTGAAAGAGAGAGCAAGCATGCCTAGCCGTTTAGCTGGTGATGTGAAACCTGAGACTAAAACCTTGCCAGTTTGAGGAAAAAAGCTGTGTCAGTGGTGAAAGCAGAGCTGTGACCTACAAAATGGCTGAATGTGTAAGGTACAACATGCCACAAGGACAACCGTTTGTGTGTAAGTGTTTGTGTTACCTGGACTGTAGATGCTCTAGCTGAACTTGAAGGTTCTCACACTGCTCAACTTGCTCATCCAGAGACCTCTGCAGCTTCCTGCTCTGGTTACGAGCATCATCCAGCTGTAACACACATGACCATGTACCAATTCATTTTAATTTTAAGCATATTAAGATTTTCTAAACTGATTTTCTAATGATACTGAGGGAGATATTAAAATAGCCTATATATATATTTAATGGTGTTGGAATATGGTGAATGTGAAGGCCATAGAGTATTGTATTTAGGGGTGGGTAACCTGGTAATACCATTTTATGGTTTTTAAAGGCTGGATCAAATTCCACAGAATAATTCCAATTGTAGTGTAGGTTTTTTTTTAAAGATTCAAATATACAGTCCCCTCTGCAAGGTGTTCAGAACTGAGAAACAAAAAACAGCAGAGTTGGACAGCAGGGCAGTTTACAAGTGTAAATATGATATAAACAGAAAAATAAATATTATGGCTATGTAAAATCCCTTTTTATTTACGGTGGTGGTATGATGTCATGTGTCACATGACATTGGTAATGGGTGTCGGGTCTCTGAAGTTCAGTGTATATTGTAAACTTGCAAACTTCTAGCATAAAAAGCCTACTGGATGGAAACTACTATGTACTGTTTAGGCATGCAGTTTTAGACACAGCACTAGACATCTAAAATTAGAAAGGACAAGAGAACACACAATTCACAAAGAGAATCAGATGCTACCTCAGTGCTAGTAGATTACTGCCAAAATGGCACCTTTTCAATCATCTAACCCCAGACGCAAGTGCTTCTAGTTTGCTAAACACTACAGAGAAAATAACTAGAACTGTGTTCTATGGACAGGTAAAAACAGAATTGAGCATTTTGGCAACAAACATGCAAGGTTTGTCTGGAGGAAACAGAAGAACGACTACACTGAAAAGAAACAAAAGAAAAGTCCACTAATCAGTATGGTGGACGGTCTGTGGTGTAGGGATGTATCCTCAAAGTTCTGAGAACCACGTTAGTGTATATGGCATTACACTGAAATACCACAACACTGTATATCAAAATCTTTGCCAAGAAACTCAATGACTGCCTTTACATGCAACATAAGCTGATCGTAGTCCAAACTCCTGCAGTTATCAGAATATACAAGAGGTCACCTACACTGCATATTCCAATCTAGAAATCAGATTAAATAATGCAATTAGATTTGACCCCAGTATTTGAAGTACTCATAGCATAATGTTTTCAAACTGTGCATGTGCACAAGCTCTCCCACAATTGTCAGGTTATTTGGCCTCTTTTTCCATAGACAGCTCTGGAACACTTTGTGGAGAGTCTGAAGTGCAGCATGCTCACCCATCCAAATGATCTGAATCAGGTGTTCCAATCGCTTCCATGGTCACAGGTTTATAAAATTAAGCACATGCAATTAGGCATGCAGACTGTTTTTTTTTACAAACATTTGTAGAAAAATGGGTCGCTTTCAGGAGCTCAGTGAATTCCAGCGTGGAACTGTGATAGGATGCCACCTGTGCAACAAATCCAGTCGTGAATTTTCCTCGCTCCTAAATATTCCACAGTCAACTGTCAGCTGTATTGTAAGAAAATGGAAGTGTTTGGGAACGACAACAACTCAGCCACTAAGTGGTATTCCACGTAAACTGACAAGGCGGGGTCAGCAGATGCTAAAGCTCATAGGGCAAAAAGGTCGGCAACTTTCTGCAGAGTCAATCATTACAGACCTCCAAACTTCATGTGGATTTCAGATTAGCTCAAGAACAGTGCGCAGAGAGCTTCATGGAATGGGTTTCCATGGTTGAGCAGCTGCATCCAAGCCACACAAGTGCAATGCAAAGCGCCGGATGCAGTGATGTAAAGCACGCCGCCACTGGACTCTAGAGCGGTGGAGGCACGTTCTCTGGAGTGAAGAATCATGCTTCTCCATCTGGCAATCTGATGGACGAGTCTCGGTTTGGCAGTACTTGTCTGACTGCATTGTGCCAAGTGGAAAAGTTTGGTGGAAGGGGGATTATGGTGTGGGGTTGTTTTTTCAGGAGTTGGGCTTGGCCCCTTATTTCCAGTGAAAGGAACTCAAGCCTCAACCAAGACATTTTGGGCAATTCCATGCTCCCAACTTTGTGGGAACAGTTTAGAGCTGGCCCCTTACTCTTTTAACATAACTGTGCACCAGTGCACAAAGACATGGATATCAGAGTCTGGTGTGAATGAACTTGACTGGCCTGCACAAAGTCCTGACCTCAACCCAATAGAACACCTTTGGGATGAATTATAGCGGAGACTGAAAGCCAGGCCGCCCCGTCCAACATCAGTATGTGGCCTCATAAATGCGCTTCTGGAAGAATGGTCAAAAAACCCAATAAACACACTCCTAAACCTTGTGGACAGCCTTCCCAGAAGAGTTGAAGCTGT
>JAVSBV010131584.1:0-17441 GCA_033117975.1 Parotocinclus spilosoma
CATAAAAATCATTAGGGAATGACTCATTTCATTTCAGAAACAAACAACTTTTGAAAATTTGTTGACCAGTGTTATCACTACAGTGCAGAGATCATGGACAATCAATACAAGCCTTTTAAGAGATTTTATTCATACGTTAAAATAAATCAAGTTTGTTAGTCATCAGGAATAACGTTTTGTAAGTATTTGTTCCTTTTCAAGAATGTGAATTTATAGCATGTCAAACCATCAAATTATGGTTACCTATTTAAATAAAAACAGAAGACAATTAAACACTATATAGTCAGGAAATTATAATTGTTTATATTGGAATTTTGGATAATGAAGCATTTAGACATGCACAGTAAACATATGTTGACCATACCAGAGCGGCACAGCACCATGTATTACTGTCGCATTTTTTCTGGTAAAACCAGAGCAAGACGGATAACAAACAGCAACTGTAGACAACAAGCACTTGCATGCAAGAATACAGAAAGCTATCAACATCATTAAAATAGCATTTTATCCAATGTTGAAATGCATGTTATAATGTCCTAGACAGATTTTAGTCTAGACAGAAGATATTGCAGAAGAAAGGTAGATTTGAGATTTGGTCTATAATTAAACAGCACACAACTGTCCAGGCATTTTTAATCAGGGGTTTTATTACGGCACGTTTAAAGGATTTTGGCACATAACCAAAGGTAAGGGATGAATTTAAAATAATAAACAGTGATTCTATAATACTGGGTATTAATTATTTATGTATAAATTGGATCGAATAAACATGCTGCTGACTTATATGAACAAGGTATTTGTATTTGGCGTAAAAGATTCAAGTCCTGATTTAGAGCTTAAACCTTTAGATTTAAAACCTTTTCATTTGATACATATAGCTCAAAATGACATGATATCTTACTAAATAGACTAGAAAACACTCTACAGTATCTCACAAAAGTAAATACATCATATCTTTTCATGGGACAGTAGTGAAGATATGGCATTTATATTTACATTATTTAGCAGATGCCCTTATCCAGAGCGACTTACAATTCATACAGTCTTACAGTCCAAGCAACTGTGGGTTAAGGGCCTTGCTCAGGGACCCAACTGTGGTAGCTTGGGTGGGATTTGAACTCTGGACCTTCTGGTCCATAGTCCAGTACCCTAACCACTAGACCACCACCGTTACCGTATGGCATTTTGATACAATGTGATATCTACTGCTTTCTATAACAGTGTAAATTTGCTGTGCCCTCAAAATAACCCAACACAGCCATTAATGTCTAATCAAAAAAATGAAGGCGCTCCCCACAAATGCTCAATATGCTTGACCTTTACCCTCAGTTTCTTAAGCAAGGTAGTGGTTGTCTCTGAGGTCTGTTTGAGGTCGTTATCATTTTCCTTTGGAGCAAAGAGAGGGGATAATGTTATGCTTCAGTATGTCAAAGAACATGTTGGCATTAATTATCTCCTCAATAAACTGTAGCTCCCCACAGCTGGCAGCACTCAAGCGTCCCCAAACCATGACATTCCCACCACCAGGCTTGAACGTAAGCAAGACACACTTGCTCTATACTCCTCTCCTGGTTGCCACGGTTATCTTGGTCTCATTGGACCATAATATGTGGTTCCAGTAATCCATGTCATTAGTCTGCATGTCTTTATTAAGGAACTGGCACTTTCTGTAAATCTGACCGACCAGTACCAGTTTGTTTATGTAAACAATTCAATTCAATTAAATTCAATTAAATTTTATTTATATAGCGCTTTTTTACAATCAACATTGTCACAAAGCAGCTTTACATTGATATATAAACAAGTGTCACAAATTAATTCCCTATATATTCCCTAATGAGCAAGCCAATGGCGACAGTGGAAAGGAAAAACTCACTGAGATTAAAAGGAAGAAACCTTGAGAGGAACCAGACTCAGAAGGGAAGCCCATCCTCTTTTGGGTAGTAAAAATAATTAACATTATATATAAAACATTTAAATGTATTAAGCCTTGAAGAGATGGGAGAGGGAGCATCTTCTGCATGGCTGATCGTTCCGTCTGATATCATCTCCCATAGCAGGGTCACCGTTGGAGAAAGAACCTCGAAAAAGAGGAAATAAATTAGATATATGCTCTTTGTTGCCATTAACATATGAAGGACTAAAACTAGAACCAGAACTACAGGTGTGTGTTGACTAAACACTTTGCTGGAAGACTATTCCATAATTTGGGGGCTTTGTAGGAAAAAGCTCTGCCTCCCGCTGTAACTGTAACTTTAAACTGTAAGTTTATACTCAATGCGAGATTTAACAGAAAGCCAATGAAGTGTAAGTAAAACAGGGGTAATATGATCAGATTTCTTAGTTCTAGTTAGAACTCTGGCTGCAGCATTCTGTCAATCTGACAATCAACACTCTAAGCTCTCGTGAGTTAAGTCCTTCAGGGGTCTGTGCTTGGCCCGCTATTATTCGCCCTGTTTAAATGCTACGTCTAGGTTCAATTGTTTGTAAACATGGCATTAGTTTTTACTGCTATGCAGATGATATGCAGCTGTACATATCAGCTGATCCAAATTACCCTAAAAATCATTACAATTAAGAAGTGTTTAGGAAAAATTGAATTAGAAATTGGATGTCATTTAATTTCCATTTAGTTAACTCAGATAAAACTGAAGTTGTATCAGTTGGACACAAGCCTGTGAAAAACAGGTTAACTACATCTGTCCTAAATTTAGATGGTAACACCCAGTTCAACTGCAAAAAAACTTAGGTGTAACGTTTGTTTTAAATCTCTCCCTTGATGTGTACATATGAAACATCACATTAATTTCTTTCTTTCAGTTACTTAATATTAATAAACATAGGAATATCCTCTCTTTTTAAGATGTTTAGTAACTGGTTCATGCATTTATAACCTCAAGAATGGATTACTGTAATGGTTTACTTCCTTGATTGTCTATATTTGATCACATCAGTCCTGTTCTGTCGTCTCTAAACTGGTTACCAGTTTAATTCTGCAATGATTATAAAATACTTATTGTAACATATAAAGGTCTACATGCCCTGACACCATTATGTAAGTGAACTCTTAACAGTTTTACAATCAAGTTCTACTTTGTTCACAATGTGCAGGACTTTTAGTTCCAATAATTAAAAAAAGTCACAGCGGGGGAAAATGCTTTCTCATACGTGGGGGTTTATAATCATATAGCTTTATGGTGATTTGGGATTTTTGGCTGTTGTGGGCTTTTATAATGACTTAGATTTACTATTAATACAAACTTAATTATTACATCTAACATCTAAGCCATATAAGGAGGATGGGTCCCTATTTTGAGTTTTTGTCCTGCCAATGTTTTTTTTTCCTTACAACATTTAGGGAGTTTTTTTTGCTATTGTCTGTCGCCACGGTATTTTAAGACCATTTTTCTTCCCTTCAGAGACCCAGACTCCAGTATCCTGAACCCGCAGACTGCAGCCCGCTCTCTACACCAACCTAACCTGATTCCGGAGGACACCACACATGCTGCTACATGGAACCAGCAGAGTCACAACCACCCAACCTGCCCTCGGTCGAGATAATGCTCGACCGACAGCAGTTGTGGTTAGTTCAACACGACAAACTACTGAATACCTTACTAGAGTCAAACCGACAAAGACAAAGTACACAAATTGCCCGTCTCACTACTTCTGTTAACTCCCTTCGTGTTTCGCCTCCTCAGAGCACAAGCGTTCGAGAGCCAGACAGTCCCCAGTACCAAGCGACCATTCCAGCTCCACTCCACCTCTGAACTTCATGCCTGGACCACCGACCACCAACCTTCAACTCCCAGGGATCGAGCCATCTATCACGCAACCAGCACCTTGCCATGGCGACCTCAGGCAATGTCGGGGGTTCTTCCTACAATGTAAGTTGGTGTTCCAGCATTGCCCTGGGGCCTTTTCCACCCATGCCAGTAAGATAAATTACTGTGTCGACCTCCTCAACGATAGGGCACTGATATGGGCTGAGGCTAGCTCAGAGAGGTGCAGGGGATGCCTCGTATGATGATTTCGTTAGTTGGTTTCGGGCTGTGTTCGATAACCCAAGCCACGGCGAGGTAGTTGGAGACCTTGGAAACACATAGGCGCAACTATTTCCTGGACGGTCGGCTCCTGGCTCTGATTACACACCGGACTTCCCCTGTCCTCCTTCTTCTGTCTGGCAAACCACCAGGAGAATCTATCGTTCGCCATTGTCCCGCATCCAGAACTCCCCTTGTCCTCGGTCATCCCTGGTTGAGACGGCACAATCCACAGTTGGACTAGGAGGGAGGAACCGTCACTGCCTGGAGCGACCGGTGTAATCTTAGCTGTCTGGTCTCTGCCCTGCCTGCCACCACCACCAGCCCATCTCGTACTTCTCGACCTGAAGAAATCACTGACCTCTCTAAGGTACCTCCCCAATACCTTGACTTCCTGGAGGTCTTCAGCAAGGATTGCGCCAAGAGCCTGCCCCCCATTGGCCGTAATACTGTGCCATCGACCTGCTTCCGGGGGCTCCTCTGCCCACCAGTTGCCTGCATCAGCTCTCCCATGATGAAAGAGGAGCTATGGAGGACTACATTGGTGACTGCCTGGCGGCTGGTCTTGTAAGACCTTCCTCCTCTCCCCTGGGGGCAGGTTTTTTTCTTTGTTGGCAAGAAAGATGCCTCACTATGGCCGTGTATCGACTTTTGAGGGTTGAACGCCATCACCAGAAGGAACCGGTACCCCATTCCACTCATCTCCTCTGCGTTTGACATACTGCAAGGTGCCACGTACTTCACAAAGTTGGATCTATGCAGTGCATATCATTTGGTGTGCATCAAGAAAGGAGATGAGTGGAATACTACCTGAACCATTTTGTGTTCGTGTGCATTTTGTGATCTTGATATTCTCGCAATTCAAGAAGGAACACACCAGACACCTTCGGCTTGTCCTCGCCCACCTCCTGGAGAACTGCCTCAGAGACCAACTACGATGTGGGTAAGGGTAACAGGGAGCTCCTTGCCATCAAATTAGCCCTGAAGGAGTGGCGGCATTGACTCGAGGGCTCGGAACACCCTTTCATCGTTTGGACCGGTCAAAAGAACCTGGCGTATGTCCAGATGGCAAAGCAGCTAAACTTTTTTCAGGTCAGGTGGCCACTATTCTTCTCGAGATTTAACTTCACTTTGACCTACTGCCCTGGCTTGGGCAATACCAAACCCGATGCCATCTTTCTCCAGTTTGACAGCAGCCGTCATGACAGCCAGGAGGGTCCCATTCTCTCCCCGGACCGTCTGGTGGCCAATCTGACCTGGAAAGTTAAATGTACCATCAGGGAGGCGCAGGGGGCCAAACCTAACTCGGGAAGTGGACCTCCCAACTGGCTTTATGTTCCCATCTCTGCTCGGTCCGCTGCTCTTTAATGGGGGCACGCGTCAAGGTTTGCCGCCCACCCTGGCTGCCGACGCCCTTCTTTAGAGGCATTTTTGGTGGCTGTCGATAGAGAAGGACACTAGGGAATTCATAGAAGCCTGTACCACCTGTGCCCTCAACAATGCCTCTCACCAGCCCCTGGCAGGCCTTCTGAATCCACTCTCCAACCATGGGCATACTTGGTCACACATTGCTGCGGACTTCATAACGGGGCTCCTGGAGTCGGAAGGGAAGACGGTCATCCTAACCATAATCGACCGATTTTCTAAGGAGGTCCACTTAATTCTCCTGGACAAACTTCCCACAGCCCTGAAGATCCAAGGCTCCCCATGGACATCATATCTGACCGGGGGCTCCAATTTACATCACAAGAATGGAAGATGTTTTCAAGGCTATAGGAGCGACCACCAACCTGATCTCAGGCTTTCATCCCCAGTCCAATGGACAGGCGGAACAGGCCAACCAAGAAGTCAAGGCCAATCTGTGCTGCCTGTCTGCCCATGAACCCAAAAAGTGGAGCTCCCAACTGGCCTGAATATGCCCACAATACCCTGATTAGCACAGCCACAGGGATTTCCTCCTTTGAAGCCTCCCTGTGTTATCAACCTCCTCTGCTCTCTGACCAACAACCGTAATTGGCCATACCCTCAGTTGAGCTCCATATAAGCCCCTGCCGCCACACCTGGAAGAGGACCAGGACCGCACTTCTCAAGGCCTGTGGCATGGCTCAGTGCTCCGGGACCGCTCTACTCTCCGGGCAGTCTGTCTGGCTCTCGACGCAACACGTCACCCTGCATGTCGAGTCCAAGAAACTGGCACCCTGCTTCATAGGTTCTTTCACTATTAAAAAAGGTAATTAACCCCACATCCATTTGTTTACACTTACCTCGTCACATGTGCATCCACCCCACATGTCACATCTCGCAGCTTAAGCCGGTCGCATACTTTATTCAGCTCCTCAGCTGTGCTGTCGCCACGGTACTTTAAGACCGTTTTTCTTCCCTCCACAGATCTAGACTCCAGTATCCCAAACCTGCAGACTGCAGTCCGGTCTCTACACCAACCTAACCTGATTCCCGAGGACACCGCACACGCTGCCTCACTGTTTAACCGATTAACAGTCTTAGGCTTACTTAATTTGGGATTGGCCTCATAAGATAATATAATATTGTAAAGCTGCTTTCAGACATTGCTCTATTGTAAACTTGACTTAACTTGAATGATGTCTGGTCATGTTCGTTCTGCCTTCAAAATTGCAAGAGTTATTCCTATCAAGCTACACCTGATGTCTCAGACATCAACTACTACAGACTGGCATCACTTATCTCTTTCATCTCACAAATACTTAAATGTGCTGCCTATAACCAGTTACCAACCTTTCTCACACAGAATGACCTACAGGGTCACAACTATCGACTCTTTCACTCCACAGAGACGGCCCTGGTGGCTATTTCTAAGAATCTTCAAGCTACCAGATCATTCAGACTTTCTCCTAGACCTTTCAGCTGCCTTTGACACCATCAACTACAAGGTTCTCCAGTCTTGAAAAAATAGATTCAGCCAGGCAGTGGCTTTTTCTTTTTACCTAGATAGTCGTTCTTATCAGGTATCTAGGAGAAGTTCTGCATCTGAACCACATGCCATTACAGATGGAGTTTCACAATGCTAATTTCTGGAAACTATTCTTTTCTCTCTCTACACCTATTTTCTTGATAAATCATAACTTTTCATGGCTTTTCCTATCACTGCTATGCTGATGACACTCAGTTCATCTTTCCTTTCCCTCCAACAGATATGCAGGTCTCCACCCATATCTCATATCACATTTCTGGAGAGCATCTCATAATGAATTTCAACTTATCATCTGAAACTAAGACACAGCAGAACTGAACTGTTTTACACTCCTGTAGATATGGGTCTCCTTATCAAGTTCTTGCTTTCTCCCAGTTGAACTCATCCATCACACCTTCTGAAAATGCAATAAATCCTGGAGTCTTTGATAACCATCTGTGCTTCTTTGCTCATATTTCCGAACTGACCCAGTTATATAGGTCCCTGCTTTACAATACCAAGAGAAGGGAAGCAACACAGTTACTTGCCCAGCCTAATGCTATATCAAATGTAGATTACTGAAATACTCTTCTGGCTGGTCTTCCAATGCATACAATAAGACCACTGGAACTCATTCAAAATACTTGTTTGGTATTTAATCTACCCAAGTTTTCTCATATCACCCACTGCTACATTCAGTGCACTGGCTCCAACCCTGGGGCTTGGCTACAAAGCCAAAAATGAAACAGCACCAATTTACTTAAAGAATTTAACCAAGCCACGCTCTGTACCTCGTACCCTCAGAGACACAAGCTTGGCTCGATTAGATCCTTCACATAATATTAAAGATAGACTGGCATCAAGAGTCTTCTCTGTCCTGGTGCCCAGGTGGTGGAATGACCTTCAACTGAATTCCTGCATGGCTCAGTTTCGGGCTGTCTTCAAGGACCAACTTAAAACTTAAGTAAAGACTTAAATTGCAAAAAATGTGTGTGTGTTTGTTAATTTCATTCTACATCACATTCTTGCAGATTTCATTGTGTTCTTATGATAGTGCTTATTTGTAGTAACATAAGATTTTATTTAAATACAGAGCGCTTTTGTAAATTAATCATGAGTAGCGACTAAATGCTCTAATTGTAAATAAAAAAAATACCAGACAAAATATGAAGTATATTGGGTTAATAATGTCTACAAATAAATTTAAAGTAAATGTTACACGTTGTTCTTTTTCAATCTGCATTTTCCATGCTGTCCTATCTTTTTCAGATTTTGGGTTGTAGATTACAACCATCTCAGTGGAGCTTATTTCTTTGGTAGGATTTATCCAAAGACATGCATAAAATCTTGGCAAAAGGTAAATTTGGTAGAAGGAATGCCCCTGGCATACTCCATTAAAATGGTGAGCTTGTATCCTCTCTAGACCTAGGACTAAGTGCTATTTCTTTGATCATCAACCGCACCGAGTTGCTGTGCAACCACTTAACTCTATCTCACAGTACAAACAGATTATTTTTAGCACTCACTGTTTCATCTGACAGCATTTTACTCTCTGGCAACTAATAACACTTCTGCAATAGCATACAACTATTTATCTGATTAAAACGTTGTTGTACAGCCAATCAAAGCCATTGTTGTACAGCCAATCAAAGCCATTGTTCTAGGGGGATGCACAGATGAGGCATGAGATTTAGCCAAATCAATATGAAAAAATGAGTTGGTTATAAAGTCCTTGTGTGTAGTCCTCTCATTTTATCAGCACAATACAAAATAAAAGTGATGAAGTCTTAGGTAACCCAGCATTTTCGTGAGGGTTAAAGTTTTATTTTTTTATTTTATTATTATTTTTTAACATACTGTAATATGTTCTGTGTGACATACAAAATAACTTAGATTAATTTTATTTTTAATCCTCATTTGTGTTGTTTCACAATCTTTTCATTACATACATTCTTTACGCAGTTTTCTTAACTAATTGTCACTGTGCTTTACATTTTCGTTGTAAGAAATACAAAATCAAACTATTTAACTGAATTAAGCTGTGTTCAATCACACCTTTGCTGTGTTCTCTAACTAATTGCTTAGTATAAAAATCCCAATCCTTGCACCTTTATTAAACAATGGAGGATCTTTATCATTTGCTCTACAGGCAAAATTCTAATTGCTCCATTAGTGATATTTGCAAGCACATCCAAATAAAATATTATATGACTGTTACATACCTTTGTATTTTTAGTACAGTCTTGGATAAAGGTAATGGGTGATGTCCCATTGGTTTCATGACTGATTTATTGTTCTGAAAAATGCATGTGGGTAAAAATTGATCAATCGAGTCACTGAATTGACTGTCCAGCATAATAATTACACAGCAGGTGAAAAGGGCAGTAGTTATAACAACAGAAACGGGCACCCACAAACTCTAGTTGAACTGTACACCCAGTCCGTAGTGGAATGTATGAATTGAACACAAGCTGTTATTAGGGCAACATAAATTGAAAACAAGTGTTCTGTAAAAAAAATCGAAATGCAACAAATGTTTAATGAACAAACTTTGTCTAATTGCATGTCTAATCTTTCACAGATGGGTAATGTACCAAAATAGAATGAGACTGTGATTTGCTAGATTAAGCACTCTTTAACTGCTCATTGTTTAAGTGGGAATTGCAGGTGAGTGCACATCATCTTCCTGCTGATACAGTCTGAATATTGTATAATAAATTATCTCTAACTAAAACATATTAAATGAGGGGACACTCATTACATCACCCTTAAAATCATCAACCATACAACCACCATCTGGAGTATGCTCACAAGTCTGATGGCTGAATGTATTCTGGCTCAATCATTATAGGCTTATTTTGGGAATTTAGGTCAAGGACTGTAATGCAATTTCTTAGCTGTCAGACTACAGTTATCCTGTTTGAAAGATATCATGGGTTGTTCTGGCATGCAGTGCATCGGTATGTCATCAGTGTGAACAGGTCACCTACACCTACACAGCTTATTATTTATAAATGTTCATAATGTATATATGACAACTACATCAAAAAGGCCATCCCTAACCACTATATCCAAGATTAATGACACAAAGTAGAGGACAAAATATTAACACTGAATTAAAATGTGTCAAATGTTTGGCTGCCAAAAGGCACAAAGATGAATGTAGAATCCAGTTATTGTACCGTCATGTTCAAAAGTTATTGGTCAGGTCACAAACTTAACTCTAGAATTCTGATATACATTATCCAAGCAATAAAAGTAATTCTAAAAGAGAAGTAGGTTATGTATGTGAGCTTGCCTATGTCAAACATTGCAGCTCTGAAAAAGGAGACAGGTTCTTTGCCTCTACAGATACATTTTTTTCTGTTTTTCTTGTTGCTTCAGTTTTGCTGCTCTCAGAATAGGAATTAGAAAACAGTTATGTGGGCGTTTCAAAGCATTTATGTATATATCATGGCTGTAAAAGTCAAGGTTATTTAATGATTGAACATCCATTTGCCTTTGAAGGTGAAAAATGTTTTTTTTTTTGCTACATGATTCATCTTGCCTTTATAAGGCATGGTTAATAAATTCATCTGTTCACTAATGAGTGATCTTGGGAGGCACTCTTTGTACAGCTCTTGCTGCATTAGTGAAAAAGATGAGGCAAAAAAGGCTCATGCAAGGGCTTTAGGGATCCTTGCTGCCTTTGAAGGCTAAATATCCTTCTCCATTAATGGCCAGACACTAGGGGAGTAAACTGACCTAGTTTAATCAGATATATAGAGCAAATCAGATGCCTTGTGGTCTTTACAGCCTATTTTGAATTGGAATATGGAAGTCCAGTTAATGAAAAATGTATATGATAAAAGAGATTATAAAGTGTTTTAAGCATGTGTCTTTATATAGAATTTCAATCCTCATAAATAGTGACTTCTTAGTCATAGTCATTTACCTGCAACTCATCCATGACATCTCTGGTCTGATGTACTGCATGAGCCTGTGTCTCTGGGGTGTCGTGCTTTTCCATTTCCTTTAAATCATGAGAGGCAGCATCTGGAACACAGCAAGACAGACAGGATAAAGGGAAGCGATTCTAAATTGGTACCTCCACTTTGAAGTTACCAGGTCTAGTTTGGCAGTACTTGGAAGTAATATTCTTATAGAAAAAAACTAAGTACAGTATTAACTGTATGTTTGAAGTATCTGATAAAACTATATTTCTTCTATATGAGATGAATGAACAAGAAACACATAATACTAAATGTATTAATAGACATATAAATAACTAATTCTGAATCGGGTGGCATGGAAAATAAAAAAATATAAATAAAAAACAATACAAATACAAATAAACAATACAAATAAAAAACCCTGCAGTACTTTTTTTTTTTGAACCCAAGGTATTTGTTAATTGTTAACTTCTGTTCCTGCATTTAGTATTTAAGTATTTTTTTTACAGTGGTGCTTGAAAGTTCTTGAAATCTTTAGAATTTTCTATATTTATGCATAAATATGATCTAAAACACGATGACCTAAAACATCAGATTTTCACACAAGTCCTCACATGAACTGTTCTCAGTACATCAGTTCTCCAGAACTTGATTTTAATTTGATGTTATTGGTGAATGAATGTAGTTATTTGTAGGCTTGATCATAATAATGTTATGTACTGTAATTGACCATATTGGACAAAGTGGTCATTAGAAAGTGGTGTTTAGACAGTTCAAAAATGTTTTTCATCAATTTGTTAACAATCTAGAGATAGTCTGCCCATTTCTGCTCCTCAATAACTTTTGTGGATGCCTATGTACCAAATTATGATAACAATTAGCTGTTGACCACACCTTCTTGAAATTAAGGTATTTTTTCCTCATTACATTTTGAACATGGCATCCATTTTTTGACTTCTCTGTGCTCAAAGGCATCTAGCATGTACCATAACACAATTTAAATGTGTAGTGTGTTCAGAGGAATCTGTATTTCAGGATTGAAAAAAAATAAAAATAAATAATGGACAATGTCTGCTCCGAACGAAGGACAAAAATAACCCAAGATCATGCATGAGATCTTGAGCGTGAGATCCCAAATGCGTGGAGCCCAAAATGAGGAATATTGAAAGTCATCTTACGTCTCTTACATTTTCTAATACTTGCACCAACGGTTGTTGCCTTCTCACCAAGCTGCTTACCTATTGTCCTAAAGCCCATCACAGCCATGTGCAGGTCTACATTTTGTTACTTGTGTCCTTAGACAGCTCTTTGGTCTTGGGCATGGTGGAGAGGTTGGAGTGTGATTGATGCTAACTAAATAAACACCAAAAGAATATTAAATTACAGCAAAACCAGGTCAATAAATAAATAACAAATTAATAGTAAAAGTTTAATTAGTAATAGAAAAATTTGAAAATGAACTAAATTATAAAACAAAATGGATTATAAAATGAGTCCTTAATGGGATGTCCTTGGTGGCACATCGTCCTCTAATGTCCAACCGATGGAGGGAGTTCCTGCACTCTGGTGGGACCTGGCTCCGATGTTGAAGACAATCAGAGTGACGCCGAGCCGGGAAGAACATCCAAGTGCGTGGTGCCGGAACCAGCACGAGAACATCAGCTCTGAGAGAACACTCTCTAAAAACAGTCAGGTGCTTTAATTTAAAGTAATACATGAGAAAGGCTCACCTTTGTTTATTTTATCAAAGTGTCCTTAACATGCTAGTACTTTTCATCCTTGAAGATTTTCTGGATGACTTATAGATATAAATCTAACCTGAGCAGAGAGCGATTGTGAAACTGTGAGGGACGACATGCTGTTATACAGCGTAACTGATGAAGCTCTGAATTGTCTTATTGGAAACACAGCTGAAGAGTCACCTCCTGCTGAGCAAACCAAGCTGCACAAACCATCACTGCTTCTTCATCCTGCCAAGTCAGAAAGGAATGATGCAGCATGTACTGCTGGGCTTCATGTAAAACCAGCCCTTTCCCTTTACATTCAATTACCATAACACTTTAATTAAGTGAGCAATACATGACAGGTGATTTCTTCTTTAAGGACATGTTTTATTACGGTGAATTACTCACCATGCCACATTTGCTTTAATTTGACTGATTCAGCAACCCCAATAAACCATACGGCACATTGAATGAACCACATAGATGAATATATACAGTAAGTGTAACCTAAAATCATGTAAATCAAGTGAAAATGCTCAAATGTTGCCAGATAAAAGAGATAATGGGTGACCAGAAGTATGTGTAAAGAGATAAGATAATGCACATAGATAGATAAACCATTTTTAAAACGAATAATATAATAATATGTTAAATAATATTGTCATTCATTAAGGAAAAGATCCAATACTCACTATATGTGAGAGCAAAAGTATGTGAACCTCTAGGATTTACAGTTAAATTAAAGGTGAATTCAGAGTCTGGTGCATGTGTGGACACTGTTGTATTTAAATACCAGTAAAATATCAAAGGCTGATTTTTGCAACAAATTTGTAGAAGTGCATCATTGCATGATAAAATGAGCTTTTCCAAGGATCTCAGAAAAAGATCTTCTGGGATTCTAACCTGTCTCACTGCAGTGGTGAGCTGGGTAATTGCTGCTAGGCATCCAAACACCTAACAAAGTCTTAAAAGTCTCATTCTTAAGCTATTGACAATTAAAGGAGTTAGTCCACTTTTTGATTTTTACTCTTTTAAGAAGTGTTTAAAACAGTATTTAGATCTACTGTAAATGTACATAGAAAATGCTTGCACATGTAAACATATACTTCCATTTAACAAAAGTGAATTACTGCCAATAGTAATGTTTGGTGATAAGAAGTTTACTTACTAATTGTTTTATATGGGTTAAAAGTCAGGACATAGGTTTAAGATGCAGTCATGTTATGTTATACTTACCAACTTTTTATCGACTGCTCTCTGTATGCAGGAAAAGGCCTTTGTTGAACTATTGCCACACATTTGGCAGATTGTGTTCTCTAGATTCATCCATCATCCTGCTAGATGGTAAAGCATGCTTCCTTACTACAAGGAATACATCTCCACCACCCATGACCAGTAGTGAAATTTGCACCACTCAAGCTGACACTTGAATCTTAGGTTTGTGTGTTGCTGCTCAGCCATTGAAACGTCGTTTGTAATTCAGAGGTCGTTTGGAATTTGGGAGAGACCTCTACACCTGAGGTAAAGCATGCTTCAGTACTCCATGGTTTTATTTTCTGAGCTGCTGCTTGTCCAAGACATTTCTATTTAACTTTTTTTGATGGTGGATTGAAGTTAGCATGGTTAGCTCTCTGATTATGTATTACTCAGCAGGTGTAATGCCGCATGTTGTGATACATTTCTCAATTTCTCATCTTAAATAAAAGAATAATCTGTGCCATAGTAAACTTTTTGTTGGTTAATACTGAATTGGCTAATCCATGAGCCTGCAAAACTAAAACATTGGTTGTTTGTGGTTTATCCCTCCTCGGGCAATTAGTCGTAGATATTTACCCCTGCTGACCAAAGAACTCCATTGCGAAAGAAACCTTTGCTAAGAGGCAATGCTTGCTTCTTCCCTCCAAATGTGGATGCTGTGAAGTCCTCCATACTCTTAGGAACTAGTCCTGCTACCCGTCTGCGTTGCCCAGAACTGACCCAGTCCCCCCAGACTAGAGTCAACTTTTGCGGCTCTCTCCAAGTCCTTAGTTTAGCCCCAGACCAGCCTCAGAAACACCTGCCTCTTTCTTTGTGTGCTCGAGTGAAGTAAGGCATTTTTATAGGCACCTATAATAGCAGTTAGGGTCAAGTGGTCCACTGTACAGTTAGTGTTTAAGCTATACTGTTTACAGAAAGTAGGGGATTGTTATGGTATTGGAGATAGGACCCAAAGATGCGTGTAACGGGTGAACGCGACGCAGGGGGACAAATGGAAAGGAGAACTAAAAGGGAAGAGCAAAAGGCTCTCCAATCTACAAAAGGAAAAAGCTGCTGTGGGGTGCGTTTCAAAGTAGGACAACGCAGTGAGCCCCCGAAGCGCCAGGGGGCGAGCCGGAGCTCAAAAATGCACTAAGGGTGCAGTGAGGGAGGCTGCAAGCGGCAGCGTCCCAAATAGGGAGACGAAGTGCGTCTCCGAAGCGCCAGGGGGCGAGCGAGAGCTCGTCCGAGCCAGGCGCGAGTAAGGACCGCGAGGGCTGCGTCCCAAATCGGGCGGAGTTAAGCTTGGGAAAAAGTGCGAACGGGGGCAAACCCTGAAGGTAAATCCCTAAACTATATTTGTACCTCAGGGTTTCCACCCTTACCCATCCGTCGGCGTAAATTCCCGGGATGTCACCAACTGACCGTACTGAGACGCGTAATGGCGGGCACGAACCGTAAGACCGAGCGTGATGGCGCACAAAGCGTGACGACGCGGCAATGAGGCACGCTGAGACTCACGCTTAAGTAATACACGTCCCAGGTGAACCCAATCGCCTCGTCAATCACATAATGGAATATATATGGATCTTTCTGTAACGCTGAGCTGGGGCGACGGCGGGGCAAACGGGAAGCCGCGGTGAGTCTCCTAACAATTTCGACCTGAGACAGGGAGTCATATCTGTATTAAAAGTGTAACTGAACTTTATCACTGACACTATAACTGGTATAGATGTGCTCCTGAAATTCCATTTGTGCTCGGAAATGTTGAAAACAGGAACATATTCCCCCACGGAAAATGGTGAAACCTGAAAAAGTACAGACAAAGTACAAAGTGTATAATATCAGTATAATAAAGTTACATGCCTGCTATTGTGAGTTAAAAGCATAAAATGATGTAAAGATTGAAATACCCTGAGTGCACCCTTCAACAGAATAAACACAAGTGTCTAATAAAAAAGAATGTGACCGCTTAGTCAGCAGGACACAATCACCATGACAGCTGAGACAGCACTACAAATGGATTTAAACCAAACATTGCCACCCTTATGTACAATCAGAACACAGAGGAGTCAACATGTTCCCACATGTCTATTTAACGCACATACTTACACACCAAGCATGATTCATAGACTTACCCTGGGGCTACACTTTATATCAATCTCTCAGACATCTTCATTTCATAAATAAACCACTGGATGCAACCTTTACAAGGTCTCTGTTTTAAAGCCAAATGAACACTAAATTCCAGTGCTATGTCCAGCATGTCAATACATGAAATAAAAGGCCCAACCATTCTTTCTGAAAAGATTAAAAAGGTTAGATCTATTAACTCCAATTAGACAGATCGAGAGAGAGAGAGAGAGAGAGAGAGAGAGAGAGAGAGAGAAGAAGTCAGAAAGATGAAAAAGTGGGAGTGTGATGGCATGTGTAAGTGAGAGAGTCAGTGGGTTGGAGTGTGAATCAGGGAGCAAATGACAGAGCGTGTGGATTAAATTTGAGAATCTAGGGGGAAAATGAACGAATGAATGAGTCACTGCACAAGCATCTATAAAACGAAAAGTGGTTTGATAATCAACTTGTGTTTAGGGAATCCGTAAACTCAGCAAACCATCTCTTGGGGTTGCAAGCAGGCAATGTGGTGTCTGGCACCGAGATGCCAAATTTCCACACATTTATTTAGCTCTGAAAAATGCTGTCATGAGGAACACAGCAAAGTTTATGAGACAACAGAGCCTTCTACAGTTCCCTACATTGTCAGAACCTCTACATTAATTTTGTGTTTCAAACCATACAGCTGGAAGTAATTCTAAGTTATTTACTATAATAGCAGTTTAGTGTATGGCAGTCTAAATGCATATAATTTAGGCAAAAGATTTGGTACCTACATGTGTCAATATTGTAAAAAAAAACCCACAAACATTTGTATAAAATATAGTATATGTAAGACCACTAAACATATCCCTGGGACGTAATACATGCACAGCAAAATTTCAAAGACCAAGTTACTGGCAACCTGGATTTGTTTATATTTAGGAGTCATTCCATTCTTCCCACTATTGGCACGATTTCAAGTGCTCTTGGCCTCTGCAAAGAACAACAGAACCACCCCCATGCTCACCAGTTGGCAAGGTGATATTTTCGTGATACGCTTCTTTTTTCAAACATGACAATGGTGATTGTAGCCAGCACTCAATCGTGGTTTTATTATCAGATATAGTTTGAGTTCAAAATGACTTTGGTGATGACATTAGATTTATTTAAATTAGTTGGTGTAAGCAACATTGCACAGTGGACAGGTGGACCTCTACACTCTAGTCAGCTTTCCCTTTCCAATTTGTTGCAGACTCTAACCTGAATTTTTTTTTACAGCCTTCTGCTCCTTTCTTAAGAGCATATGCTGCAAAAACACCTCTGAAAGGTAATAAAGCTTATTAATCTTTGCAATAGTCTACAAACTAGATGATGCAGTGACAAAATTCTGAATGGGTCATTATAAATAAAATATATACAAAGCGGATTCCAAAAAAGTTGGGACACTAAACAAATTGTGAATAAAAACTGAATGCAATGATGT
>JAVSBV010131600.1:0-17439 GCA_033117975.1 Parotocinclus spilosoma
CTCTTCATCTCTTTTTAGTTGTTCTATATTATTTCCCCATTCTTATTATACGACGTGGGATATACTTATCCTGCATAATTGGATCCTAAATAAAAACACCACCACTGCTCGTAACAAAATGGATATAAAGATAAGAGACAGAGACAAGAGAAATAAAGAGAAAAGATACTTGTCTAGGTTTGTTTGGATGACTGAGTGATTTATTTCTGGCACAGGGACATTTATGTAATTCTGCCAAATAATTAGTCATTTTTTAAGTAGTTGTCATTTTCTCTGTGTTGGCCAACATAGGTTAAAAACCATGACCTAGTTTATTTATCCTTAACTGTATCTCATTTTGTACCAGACAATTGATTATTACAATAAAACTGCGAAGAAAGGCTGGAAAACATTGTTTTAAAGATTGTTTAAAAAAAAAGGATTTCAGACAAGGTACATGGAAATTATTGTCTGTCTCCAAAATAAATGCACTTCAATAGAGAACTAAGAGATTAGTTTCAAATTTGGGATCATAAGAGGAAATATATGAGACATATTTACTATGTTTCCTGTTGAAAACACATGGCATGTCATTATAAAAGATTCAGTCATGTCTCTAGCCATGGGAACAGCTACATCATTCTGCAAATTACTGGCCATGGTTCCTGTAAAAGGTTGTCATTTTCTCATGGTTGGCTATCTGTTATAAGCTTTAAACATATTCATGCAATTTATAAAATCGAGCTAAATGTATCCTAAGTTCATGCTTTTAAATAGTTATGGATAAAAGACCTATGGATTCAGTAGGATAAGTTCTTAAGGCCCTTAACCAACAATTGCTTAGACTGACATTATATTACTGTATTAGCTGTAAGTTACTCTGGATAAAGGCATCCATTGTTCAGGTTATTTATTAAGAAAAACAAAAATGAACTATAAAAGGTCAGACAATTAAAACTTTTCATAATATGCATAATTTCCTAATGATAAGAGATTATATGATGCCTGATTTTGTCACGGCTGGACAGGGTGATGATGTCATTCTGCTGAACCATGATTTCCTCAAAAGGTTGTAATTTTCTGTTCACAGGACATGTGCATTAAAAATCTTTATAATGTTTGTTTACCTTTATTGGTGCAAAGGTTAAGGCCACTGATTTTTCCACTAAGACTGAATGGTCATTCATGATCATTATCATCATCATCATGCATTCATTCATTATCTTCCACTTAATCCACACAGGGGGTCCCGGTGCCGGTGCCCAGCCGGCAACTCTGGGCACAAGGACAGGAACAACCCTAGACAGGGCACCAATCCATCATAGAGCACACACACACACACTCATTCATGCACACAGTCACACACCAAGGGCCATTTTTAGATACACCAATTAACCTAACACGCATGTGCACACAGAAAGGACCAAGTCCGCTCCACCCTGGGGTGGAACCCGGGACCTTCTTGCTGTGAGGCAGCAGTGCTACTCACCAAACCACCGTGCTGCCCCTCCGTCATCATCATCATCAAATTCTTTTACAACTGAACATTGTCTCAAATCAGCATTAAAAAATAACTACACAGCTGAGGAAGCCTACAGTGACAATGAAAAGGCAAAACTCCAGAAATGTGTTGAGGAAAGACCTTTGGTGGCACAACACTTCTTAAGGGACTTAGTTGGGCATCTTAGATTTTATATGTAATATTGTCCTTTGCATCGTTGATGGTGGGCAACATAGAATGACAATTCAGTACTTAGCACTGTCACCTCACAGCCTCAAGATCCCTGGTTTAATCATAAAACCGGATTCTGTGCCCTGTGTGGAGCATTTTTGTGTGATCATGTGTGGTATTCCGGGTACACCGGTTTCCTCACACAGTCTAAAGACATGGGTTAGTACATAGACATAGTGTGTGAGTGTGTGTGCCCTATCATGGATGTGGTGCCCTGTCTAAGGTTGTTCCTCTGTTGCACCCTGTGCCATGGGCTGAGAATCAGCTGTTTCATAACCCTGGCATAAGAAGCTAAATGAACGAATGGGTACTTTTAATATTAGATAGAACCGTCCACAAAAATAAGAGTGATCTTATGCACCCGGTTTGCAGTCGGTGGTGCAGTTCGAAAATCGTTGTCCATAGCAACTAACAATTGATGCAGTTATGTTTTTTTCACTTGTGTAAACTGACCTTTTCATTGTTCATAGAAACCAAAAACAACCTGAAACATTTTAGCTGCAAATTTACACTCACTTATCGCTTATCACATTGTCAGAATCAGAATCAGAAATACTTTATTGATCCCAGAGGAAAATTTCACTTGTTACAGTTTCACCTCTTGTAAAGAATAAACACTATAATGATTTAAAATAAAAATGAATTTAGATCAAATAAATTTGCAGTATTTACACTGTTACAATCAAAAGAATACTAAAAATACAGCAACAATAAAGCAGTGTCTGTGATGATAAATGTGGAATAAATATGGAATACTGAATGAAGCAGTTCAAGTTATTATTGCACCTATGATGAACCATAGTGTCACCCATTAAGGGAGAAGTTATAGAGTTTGATGGCCACAGGCAGGAATGATCTCCTGTGATGCTCAGTGTCCCAGTAAAATGTTGATGTACCCCACTAGAAAAGTAAATTTCGTCTGGGAATAATGAATAGAACTACAGGACATGCAACGCAAATTGACTATAAGCACTACATTTCCCATGATGTCCAATCATCTTTCCAAAAGCTCTGACATTTTCAGTGAGAGCCAGCATAATGGATATCCACAAATATTTACAAGAAAGTAAACACCAGGCAATGTAATCATAGCTCATAGCTATAAGCTTAGTTCATGCTATTAATAAAAAAAAAATTAAATATTTTGTCCTAATTTGTTATCTCACCCATGGCAGAGTAGCAACCACTTTAGTGTTAATTGTTGTATTCTATTTATTATTACTATCTGCTACGACTTCTGTCACTTATTCAGTTGTGCCTCTGTAAATTCTTTGGGTGCGCCAGTACAACAAGTAGTCTACAAATGCCTCTGCTACCATTAGGCCGTTTCTCTGTTCTCTAATGGTCAGAACCCCTACAGGACCGACAGAGGTCAGGTACAATTTAAGTGATGACACTGATGTGGTAATGGTGTGTTAGTATTGTCTGTGTGTTAGTCTAAGTGTTAGTATTAGCATCCTGTGAGCACTGTTGATGATTTATATAATGACTAATACAATTGTGCAAGAACAGATGAGCTACTTTCTCTGTCTTTAACTTTAAAGTTGAGCAGAATGGAAGATGTGTCTTAGAGAGGATTCGTTTCAGTAAATGTAAATGTTTATACAGTAAACTCAGCATGTTTAAAAACTTCAGCAGCACTACTGTACCTGATGCCAATCGTACCAACAAAAACACACTAACACTTTTGAGATTGATTCATCAACCAAATAATATCAGACCTGTAGTGGCCTTGTGGGGGTGATGAGCATTTGAGAATGGAGTAAAGGGGCCAGACTAAGTATAAGTAAGTCATCAATGGACAATGAGTGTAGAAACCAGGAGGTGTTCCTAATAAAATGATTGGGGAGTGTATTTCAGGAATAATTTACACTATTTAAATTAACACTGATTTTTAAAAGAAGGATTTTAACTATACTATATAATACATTTGATTTTATCACGTGATTTTATAGGTGGGTACATCAGACATGCTTTCTATGTTTTGCTTCCTTTTGCATCATGGCACCACTGTGCATTTCTGTAAAAACATGCGGTCATGTTTGTATCCCTGGGGTCTGTTACGTCATTCTGCAAACATCTCCGCAGCTCAGCAGCTCGTAGGTAACTGTTCTGACGTCCCAGGGCTGCCCTGATGGGGTGTAAGCAGTGATTTAAAGCTTTGGAGTAAGAACCGGCACGTTGAGGGTTAACTCTGAATGTATTGCGTAACTCAGATGCTCGTATTTATGTCAGACTGCCGCTGCTGGGGAGCTGGTACTGTCCTGCAAGAACGCAACATCTCGTAGAAACAAACAGCACAGGGTGGGACAAGAGACACAAAGAGCACCATCAACACACAGCCTGATCTTCTGAGCTGGTTTCCATCATCTCGAAAGGAGGAAGACGAATATCACAAGGCAAGTGTTTTGCCTACTGCGTCACATCGCATCCGCGCGCACCAAACATTCTGCATCATAACCTTGTTGTTATTGAATGGTTCTAGATGGTATGGAAAGGATGTAAAGCTATTAATTATAGATCATGGATATTATGGATATCGATCGTGGACGCAGTTTCATGTTGTTGTATGTGAGCAAGTCCGGTACATTATGTACATAAAACAAAAGAACTTCTTTTAAAGGCACTGGCGGTATACATCTGGTGACAATGCACGCATGTTGGTGTGAAGCACGATTGGTGTTGGTGGTAAACATTTGCAGATAAGGAGACTATACAGCTGCAAGAAAAAGTTCTCCCATTCCAGGATTTCTTCGTGTCATGCCTAAGGCTCTCATAGGTCAAGGTTCTTTGTATTCCATGTTGGTTTAGTCCTGTTTTGGGGCTTATTGTATTGTTACATTATGTCCTAATACGCTCCACATGACAGACCCTGACCTCTTAAAGCCTTTTTGGGCGAGACAAATTAGTTTCCTTAATGATTGCAACAATTGCATGATGTCCAGGACCTGGGGCACCATGATCCTCCAACATGATTTACGGTTGGGATGAGTTTTGTATTCCTCTCTATACAGTCCTGTATCACAAGCAGCCAGGTGATTTTCTGTTCTATCCATAATCAGACACATGGAGAGAGACTCTTTATAATAGAGAGATGTACTCTTGGTGTCATCAATGGCATACATTTAATTTCAGTGTTGGGGGGACAACAAAGGAGAAATTCCTGAGGGAGACACTAAAGATCCTAACAAAAGTTCTATTGCATATGGAAATTGGAGGATATTTCAGTATGGTATGTTTCATTTAGAAGTTTCCCCTCATTTTTCTGAGCCGTGTATTTAATGTATATATATGGGAGTAATACCAAGAATGACCTGTAGATGGACTCCTACATATGGGCTTACTTTCCCTTACCACAAAAGAATCATAATTGAGGACCATCATGATGGTGGTTTAAGTATGAATTTTCAATATAGTCATTCAATTTGTAGTCATAACACAATTATGTGTTACTAACTTCAATGTCTACGTCTTTGTCTTTACAAGAACATATTTGGAGCTTTAAGCGAACTCAAAAAAGCAGAAGAAATACTTTAATGAATCAACTAAATTGAGCCAATTATTTTTCAGCAATATTTGCTGTCTGTATTTGTCTTTAAAAACAAGCTATAGACAATTATGCCATCAAATGAAGCACAACTTAATTATGTACAATACCTTATAATTGATCAATTGTTACGGTATTTGTTTTTGCAGCATGTCTTTAAACCTTAACATGACCTAAGAAACTTCAGAGGCTAAAATAAATTGGGAATTCCCTAGCCAGGGGAGCAGAAAATTACACAAATGGAAGAGACCTAGTCATAAGCCAGAGCATGGTTCCAAACACTTCCAGAGAATGAAATTAAACCATATAAGAAAAGCAAATATGTAACTAACTGCTGACAAAGTGGACCCACGCCCTCTGGTCGCTACAGTGGGACTGACACCCCTTCTGTATGGTCCTGATTTAAGGTTCCAATTCTATCTGAGTCTGGTTCTCAGCTCCCCATTGATGCCATTATGGTGTAGGGCTGGGCTTCTGTACTGTCTGATGTATTTATGATTATGTCTGTGCTGGTGACATCTGGCTTCCAAGCTTCAAAGTTTCTTGGGTATGTGGGTACTGGGGCTGTCGTAACGCAAGCAGATCAGGGTCACTTTAAAGGGTCGAAGCTAAGAAATAAAGGAAAGAATCTTAGTATTAATGATGGTTTGGAATTTGGGCATCCTAATGATCTCTATGCGAAAGTATGAGCTCTTTATAAATAAGGCAACACTGATCATTATCATTTTCATGTTCATTATCAATATAGCAATCTATTGTTGTTACTCAAATGCACTACGGTCATTCCTTTATTTATTAGTTACTAACACAACAGCCGGTGCTTTAATTATTGATACCATGGTGGTAATTTGTAGTTTTTACCCTTGATACCTGACTCCCTTTCTTGCTAAATGATCAGAATGAAGTTAAACCCATCTGCATCTTCTCTCTATGCTCCTCTGTCTCTTCATGCCCACATTGATGTCTGTTGCTAGGGCACTGAGCTAAGCACTTCAGCTACATAATAACTGAAACAGAGAACCTTCAGTGAAGGATTCCTGAACTATCAGATAGCAGGAGTGGCAATATAATATCTAATATCACTCAAATAACATATTTTCTCACACAAGAGTCTCTTATATGTTTGTAAATAGGATGGAGGTGTGTAGGTTGCACACTCATATGCAATGCACTGTGGCAAATGGACCTAAAGTGAAAGCATCTAAAGATCCATCTAAGATCTAAAGAGTGACTGATGCAATAAACCTCTTATGACTTTGATTACATCATTTGCAATCAAGTGAGAACATCCAGACTACTTAACCAGCATTTCAAGTACTGTACAGATGCTAAGAATCACAATACATAAAGCTGCACTGAGACGTCTGGGAATCTCTGATTTAAACATAATACATTTCATAAACAATATTTCTTAATGATTAAAATACTAAATAACTAAATAGATCTAAGATAATGAGTCCTCAGCGGTAAGTTATTGGAGGTGCATTGCTGTATGCATTGCTGCTAATAACTGAATGTTGGAGGGACTTACTGAACTCTGGTGGCACTGGGTTCTGTTGATGAAGACCAGTAGAGTGATGCTGAGGGGGAGGAACATCTATGTGTAAGATATATAATATATACATCTTACACATAGATGTTCCTCCCCCTCAGCATCACTCTACCGATCTTCTTATATATATATATATATATATATATATATATTGTTATATAATCCCCAGTAAAGACAAGCATTTACTGGTCACAACCATCCAAGAACCAGCAAAGACCAGCACGTGCTGGCTACCAGCACCCCCAGGAAAAGCATGTTCATAACACAAGAAATGCTGGTCACCACAAAGTCCAGCATCATGTTGGTCTGTTTTTTGTCAGTATGGTTGAGGGTCGCTGTCCAGTCATTTGTTGCCCATCACATATTCAATATTTTTCACCTCATTTTTGGTGAGGAGCACATTCATTATCATTCATAAAAATTATATTAACTGACAATTGGTAGAACCTCCAGCAGTAATATTTAGTAGTGTTTACTGTATTTGCTGATCTGAATTACAAAGGAGATATTTTAAACAGTTTTTCGTCTTGTAAAACAACATCCTAGTGGGGTTAAGGTCTGGCCTCTAACCTTAAAGCTGTCCAGGATATGAAGAAGCAGACCTAAGTCATGATGTTCCAGGTGACCTTGACCTCTTTAACATTCCTTGGTACAATTTCAAATGTTTCCTCAATGACTGCAATCCTTGAACTATTTCCAAGCCCTGGGGCACCATGCTGCCCAGTTGAGTTTTTTTTTTTAATTCTGTTTGTAGTGTTATATCAGAAGCATCTAGATGATTTTCTGTTCTTTTATGAGCAGCATTTTAGTAGAAGACTCATGGAGAGACCTAATTAAGTTCAAAGAATTTCCACAGCACTATTGCTGTTACTAGTTGATTAGTTTAACCTTCTCTTGCATGGGGAGTTGTGCTCTTGGTGTGACTTTGCAGACTTAGAATTTTCTACAACTTTAAACCATTTATCTTATTTCTATTACCAAGAATACTCTGTGTTAACTACTGAATAGCAGTGTCATTGTAAAGGAGACATTTTAGACCGTTTTGACTTTCTGTGTTATTAAAAATGTTATTAATGTTATGCTTATGTTGTGTTATAAGTGTGTGTTGTTAGATGAGTAAAGAGCATCTTGGGAAGTTTTGTGTATGTTGTAGTTTTGGCTAGATTTGCCAGTATTGTCAAATAATTATAGTAATCCCACCAGTGCAAAATATTCAGCGCAATACTGTTAATTACTTTCATTAATTTACATTTAGATTAAGAATTTAGAGTTTTTATTTGAATTGATTTTATGTTTTTTTTTTATATAAATAATTTACATTTTTTGTTATTGGGGATTTACTGTAAACATGCCATACACTGTTCCTCAAGGGTACGATCAAGGGACTATCTGATCAATAGTCCAATCAATTCTCTATCAAGTCTTTTTTACAACAGGTTTGCAAGAGTGATATGTGGAGAATACAGTAAACAAATATTGCAGATCATATTCAGTTTGTTTATTCTCACCAGGAGGATTTGAAACATTTTAAACATATCCTATGATATTTTGGAGCATCAGGCTTATGTGACAATACTTCACCATCTTACCCCCTGTTTTTTTTGCAGATCTTAAAAGTAAAAGTGTTTTCTGACTCAGGCACAATGAGACCATTCCAAGAATACAAGGTACTTTCTCTCTTTCTCAGAGACATGACTATAAATATATTCTGTACTATTATCAGCAGCATAAGGATCAATAGGTATAAATCATATTCATAGCATCAGAACTCAAACACACAAGGGAATCCATATTCTTTTTAAACATGTGCTTCAGCTAAAGAAGTCCTCTGGAAAGGAAAATGTCCGCAGCCTCATCCCTCGCCCTGTGCCTCAACCTTGCTGCTTTAAGGGATCTCCTGTGTCCGAATTACTGTCTGAGGAAGAAAGCAAAGACGGTGACATCATCAGCAGAGAGCACTCGAAGAGAACTATTAGTCCAAACAGTTTCTCATCAGGTATGATCGACTCTAATGGTAGCTGATACTTTTAAAACATGAGTAAAATATGCATATTTTATATTTGTGTTGTTTTTTAACATACATCATATTTCTGCTCATTTTAATAAACCATGGACAATATTAAGATAAAGACCAATGGCTCATCTGGAAACTTTGTCACATCTCATGTTTTAGATTTAGACTCCATTGTTAGGGTTCCTACCTTTCCCCGGCGCGTTCGGCCGTCTTCGCCGGTCGCCATTACAGAACTATTTGTGAGGCGGCTTATATCCACTTATCGTAATTATGTCCTGATCCCAAACAGCTGCTTCAGGTCCTATAAAGGCGTGGTTTTAGCGCTGTTCGGGGCCATGTCATCATCATTCCATCGGGATTCCATTTTCGGTTCGCGCGTCCGACCACCAGCGCCCTCCGCGTTCCCTAGAGATAGTGGTAAAGCTTTGGGGGCTTATAGTGCCGAAGGACGTGTATAGGAGGGTAACCCCCGAGGTAAATTTCGTTTTCCCGTCCCGTACTCGTGCGCTCCTCATACGCTTTGAGCTTGCGCTCTTCCGTCGTCGGCACCTACCTAGCCTCACTCCAGCCTGGTATTCGTCCTGAATAGGCGCGCCCCTTTATTCTTTTGTTTTTTTTTGTGTTAGGAGCCTTACGCTCCGCTCTTCATCCCTTTTCAGTTGTTCTATATTATTTGCCCATTCTTATTATACGTCGTGGGATACGTCTATCTCGCATACGTGGGTCCTACTAAAAACAACCACATCTTGTAAAATCCAGTATATACAATTCTGTAAACAAACAGTAGGAGTTAATTTAAATATGCATAAACATTTAAGTTTCTGTGCCGAGGCAGGGTTAATTCCCATTGGATAAACAGTCACAAAGTATATTTTGTGACTGTAGGGGGGTCTAGGGCCTTTGAAAATTAAACTAATTAATATTTAGTGATGTTTAAGCATGTCCTGCATATATTTCCAAGCAGTGCATCTTTGATTTCTGTTAACACATTTACGAGAAACTTTTAACACAGCTCAAAATTTGGCTATAATGGCAATAATTTTTCAGTCTTAATTGATTAGGCAGTTGATTCCCTAATCTTATGCATTACTCCTTGAGTTTTAGCAGCGATCTGAACACATTTTTACACTGTGCTCAGATGTGGCGACATTTTAATTCTCATATTTATCTACTGCTAATAGGGGTACTACAACAGTGACTACTGCCCAACCCGGTGATGGACTGGCATGTTGTCCAGTACATATAATGAACCCAATTTTATACAACCCAACATTATACTTGTTCATTTATTTATTGAGGACAGTAATAAAATAGGTTAAGGGTTAGGGTATTTGTGATCAGAGGCTTCTAAGTGTTATAGGTTTAGAGTGGGAAGGGCAGGTTCACTAGGTGCTCCTTCCATAGCTTTCATTGCTCAACTCACAAGTAAGTCACGCTGAAAAAATGGTATTATATTTATTTATGGTCAAATAGAGGGACATGCTGTTTAAAAACTGCTTATGGTTATTAGCATTAACATTTGCTTCATTACCAGTAGTTTTGTACCAATGCTACTTGGGTTTCAGATGACACTGGGTGTCCAAACAGTCAGTGTGCATCTCCAACTAAGATCCGATTTGATCCGGAAAACAGCCATTTGGGGTCTCCACCACCACCAGTGGAGCAAAAGAAAAAGGGAAAGAGGGTCACAGTCAATGTAATGGCTGAATGGAATCCCCCCATACTGAAGCACAAGAGGGAGCAGCATCACCCCCCTATACTGCACAGAGGTAAGTGTTTTCCCATAAATATATGCATTTTCATATGATATTTATACTTTTTATGAAATAACTGTGGAGGGCTATGGTTAAGATACTGGAATATAAACATGATTATCTGGGGTTTAAATTCCAGCACTGTCAGGCTGTCACTGTTGACTCTGTAGCAAAGCCATTTAACTACAATGATGTACCCTAGTGTTCAGTTTTAATCCCATTCCAAGTGCAAATAATTAAATGTCTTTGAGTTTATTATCGGGAGACGTGAATTTAGCTATTACTCTTATGAAGATTACATAAAATTGTATATATCTTCTAAATAACATATTACCATATCAATAGCATATCTTTTTCAAACAACCCCAATTCCAATGAAGTTGGGACGCTGTGTAAAATGTAAATAAAAACAGAATACAATGATTTGCAAATCCTTTTTAATACAATTAAATACAATACAAAGACAAGATATCTAATGTTCAAACAAATAAACTTTATTGTTTTTTTTTGCAAATATTCACTCATTTGGAATTTGATGCCTGCAACACGTCCCGAAAGAGTTCGAACAGGGGCAACAAAAGACTGGGAAAGTTAAGGAATACTCAAAAAAACACCTGTTTTCACAGGTGAGGGTCATGATTGAGTATAAAGAGAGCAGACCACTTTATGAACAACTGGATGAGCAAATAGTTTAACAGTTTAAGAACAATGTTTCTCATCATGCAATTTCAAGGAATTTGGAGATTTCATTATCTACATTCCATAATATCATCAAAAGATCTCTGCAAGTAAGCGGAGAGTCCGAAAACCAACATTGGATTCCCACTAAAAACCGACATCAATCTGTAATGGATATTACCACATGTTAGGTACACTTCAGAAAACCATTGTCAGTGAACCAGTTCATCTATCCATCTACAAGTACAAGTTAAAACTCTGCCATGCAAAGCGAAAGTGACGTTACTTTTTCATGACCCAGATGTTGTTTGTATAACTAACTGTCTTATACCAATGGAAACTAGTGAGGAAAGTACCAATACTTATATTATGCTCAAGGGCTGTCTGGAGGGTTTGGAGGCCAAGAGAATTTCCAGTAGCTCCACCCAGGCCATCCAATGGAGAGTCCGGGGTAATTCACTCCACCGGTATTTACTGTGTTCAAGATATCACCATTAGGCAGAGTTCTAGTGGGGAGGTATTAGAAGCTGAAGGGCAGTGTGCTGCAGATGAGGCATAGTTAATGGAAAAGGGGCATACCAGAACTGAGCAGACCATTGTTGATTCGCAAATGCAGGTGGACCAAGCCTGAGACGTCGACGTTGTAGCCAGTTAATAATCCCTCATCCAATAGAATGGGACTCAGAAACACTGGGCTTCTCTCGGTGCAAGCTCATCTGATATGGACTGATGCAAAGTGGAAACATGTCCTGTGGTCTGACGAGTCCACATTTCCAATTGTTTTTGGAAATCATGGATGTCATGTCCTCCATGCTAAAAGGACTGTCTGGATTGTTATCGGCACAAAGTTCAAAGGCCAAGATCTATGATGGAGGCATAAAATTCAAAATTAGTATTTGCAGAAAACAATAATGTTTATCAGCTTGAAATGATTTGCAAATTTCCCAACTTCACTGAAACTATTAGTTGTATTCTAATCTAAATGACATCAAATCTGATTGACTGTGTTCCTGATTGGACCTACTTTACTTTATTTAGAATGATACATATCTTACAGTCAAGAATGTTCTTTGGTCTGTAAACTGTGGTAATGTATACTGCTCACAAACAATAGGGGATACATCAAAAGGAAATATCCCATAATGAAATATCCCCTAATATTTGTGAGCAGTGTGTAATATTAAACTGTCCTTTAGCCTATCAAAATGTATCCACACTGTCTCCCATAGGATTAGGCCACTTCATGTCACTGGCAGCATGTCTGATTACTACAAGGCACATTTGTTGAACCCCTGATCAAATTGTTTCATTACAGACAAGCCAATATGTTTAATGTCCCGGGCCAGCTTAATTTCTTTTGTCAACAAACATCCATTTCTGGATGCGTTTCAGGACTGCAACACATTACAAAGAAAAATTGGGCCGTGGCAATTTAGAGCTAGTAATGATTTAGAAAAACTAAATACTGATGTAATTTCCAACAGGTGATTGTAATCACCCTGGGCAGGGGATCTGTAGTTTGTCATCAAATGTGTGAAAAAATGTCTGAAAAACATTGAGTCATTCTTTCATTCTCTTCCGCTTAATCCACACGGGGTCGCGGGCCAGCCGGTGTCCACCCGGCAACTCTGGGTGCAAGAGCAGGAACAACCCTTGACAGAGCGCCAATCCATCATAGGGCACACACATACAGTTACACACAGTTATACATACAGTTATACAGTTACAGACAGTTATACAGTTACAGACAGTTATACAGTTACAGAGCCACATTTAAAGACACCAATTAACCTAACACATCTTTGGACTGTCGGAGGAAACCAGAGTACCTGGAGTAAACCCACACAGACATGAGGGAGGACATGCAGACTCCACTCAGAAAGGACAGAGGCCGCTCCACCCTGGGATTGAACCACCGAGCCACCATGCTGCCCGATTGAATAACAAAGTTCCCCAAAAGAAAGAATAGAAGGGATTAGCTGTCTCCCTCTTCAGTGCATGACAACATTAAATGATTAAAGGAACCTGGAACCTGTCTAAAGGGCAATGGTGCAAGCCTTAACTAAGCTCCCATGTTCTGCAATTCCTCAGACAGCACTGCATAAAGAACCATTACTCATCAATAGCTGATAGAACCACAAGGGCAAGGAATTAGGAATGCATTAATTACATTTTCATCAATAACTTTCTTTTCTTATTTTTATCTTTGGATGATATATGGAGTCTTTTTTAAATACAAAATAATAATTTATATGTTAATAATATATGCTATTGTAATAATAATATATGTTATTGCTGTTGTGTTTATTTATTATTAATTCCAGATTTAGTATTTCATTTTTTGTCATACAAATACACAATCATAAAAAAAGGACAAAGCAGAACAAAATAATTTTAATAATTTTTTGGCTTACCAGCTAAAAAACCATGAGCAGGTTAAATAATAGCAAAGAGCTAATAAGAAGGTTAAATATTATTTTTTAAATAATAAAATATTGCGATATAAGAATAAGTAAAGAGGAAACCTAGAGAATCTAACAAAAATAGTACAAGTTTACACTATTACATAATGCAGTGTGATTTTAAACTATCCCATATTAAGTTTGAACCTGTTTTTATTTTAGTGGTAATTACACTGCTCGCAAAAATAAGGAGCTATTTCATTATGGGATATTTCATTTTGCAGTATCCCCTAATTTTTGTGAGCAGAATATCAGTATAGTCCAAGCTGTGTAGAGGCAGGAACTGCTCGTTAATTGTTTCTGCTTGTTAATTGGCTAATCACTTTGGCTGAAGCTGCCAAATGAATGCAATCACAAGTAGTTCATTTGGCCAATTGGCCAACTGCTGAGCTTTCAGCTTAAACGTACTGACGCCACTGAAGGACTGTTTGGTTTAGCAGTTTGTTTGTGTTTTCCTTGTCACACGTTTGGAGTGCACATGTTATTATGGTTTTATCTAAAGGAAAGAGATGTTTCTCAGGTACACATGCTGATTGTAAATATGTTTTTATATATATATATATTGCATATTAGCAGTGGTCATTTTGTTTAATGATGATTTTGCTGCATTGATTGAAGTGTTTGTAAATTGCACGTTATCACGTTACATTTATTTTTTGCCATTTGAACAAGTAAAATAAACACAGATTAATATAGTGTCCATATGGATTCTGTGGTTTCAAATTTAATGAACTTAGTGCAAGCTCTAATGTGGTTGGGTGGTCTTGGTGGTTAATATTTTTGCCATAAAGGCTCTTATTTCAGGCCTCTCTTTAGTCCTGCAGTACCTAAACTAGCATAAAGTTTGCTGTGGTGCCTGAAAACATGGAACATGGAGATCCATAAAGTGGCTCTTACTTTTTTCTATGACATATTCTGTTACAGTCCATGGTCAGCCAAGTGTTTTTTCCCCACCTGTTCCTGTTAAACATGTGCAAGATAAAAATCACAGTGTAGATTCTTGTATTAACTTGTTGATCAGCATAAGAAAATGCATGATATTATAGACGATTTTTGGGTCTTTAATGTGAAAGTATACAAACATGGAACATATTTTAGTATTGTGTATGGTTTGTTGTTAATAAGGGTGGGCAATTTACTTTAAACTCTAGGCAGCCATATGGAGGTTTTTTTTCCCTTAATTGTGGGTCTTCTGAATCGATTTGGGTCTTTATGGTTTAATTCATGACTGTAACCATTCATCTTGTTACTGGTTGATACTGTTCAAAGCATAATTTAAAAAAAAAACCTTCTCCTCATATGTCCAAGAGTGGTTTGATTTAGTTCCTGGACATTTAAGTGAAAGTTTAGGATTGAGAGTCATTATTTGTCTTTGCTGTCCACGGTTCTTTCAACAGTCAACACGAAGTTCAGAGGTAGCAATTATTGTACTGTCAAGTTTTTCCAATGTTGTGGTTTTACATCTACGTAGGACTATTATTTGAACTGTTCTCTTTATCATTGCATACAACTGAATCTCCTTTAGTTAATTGTTGATCTAAGCTGTCTAAAACTTCTGCATCATTACCTTTAACAGTGAAATTGGTGTACTGTCCAAACCTTTTTCTTTGTATTTACGCTTTATGTATGCATATGTTGCTGACAAAATCGTGTTATGTCCTTCAGGCAGCGAGGCTGACTTCAGCTCTTCCAGCAGCAATGGAAGCTTCAAGTCTCGTGAGGGTCTGACCAGTAACTCCACAGGGAAAAAGAATTCCTTCTCGCACAGGTGAAGTACAGCTAACAAATTTAGCTTTTGGTAAAGTTGGTGATTACACACACACACACACACACACACACACACACACACACACATATATATATACATGCATAAGAAGACAATGTGAACATATGGCAATAACACTAACAACTGTAGACGTTATTATGGAGTAGGTTCCCATATGCTGCTGTAACAGCCTCCACCTCTGGGAAGGCTTAGTGTTCCTTGCATATAGCCTTCGCCAAACATTCTTCACTAAACTGGAAGTACATGGTTCTCTACAATGTCTTTGTACCATTAAGATACCCCTTCACTTGAACTATGGGATATAGCCCATACCATTAAAAAGAGCCCTAGACAGTTAGCCAGCTGCAGTCTTCTAGCCTCTCAGATTGATTAATTCATTCAGAATGTTTCTAGTGCTCTGGAGTCCTGGAACAAACATCACAGGGTGCACGAGGCAGTGTCTACTGAGGTGCTGTGCATTTGTCAATATTAACGTAACACTCACTGCCAAAAACTGTATATTAAAAGTGCCAAGAAAGTGACCAGGACCAGCTAAAATTGGTTCATTTTTGCAGCAGATATTTTCAAAGATGCACTTGACTTTTTTGTTTAGTGTATGTGCGAGCTGGGGGTGTTTTATTTATTTTATTTTATTTTATTTTTTTTAAAAAGAGAGTGATGGGGGCGCTCCACGACTAAACAAACAGTGCGCTACTCTAGCTTATGCTTGGAAATATCCCCTAACGAAATATTCCCTGATTTTTGTAAGCAGTAAACATTGTGTGTATAATATATAGTTCACATTAGACGTTACATGGATCCAATGGGAAAATTAGTACATGTAAGATCTACTCACCAGACAAAAATAGTCACCTGTGACGCAAACGTCCCAATAGCATGCAAAACTGCCACAAATTCAGATGAGATTTTCCTGTAGGCTGGGATTTTTACGACTTTTGATGGCTCCTGTACTGTTGATACTCTTTAAATGTATCTACTCCTTTGACACTATGACCTTTTATGTACCATTTGTTATATTGGTATATTCCACACTGCTCACATAAATTAGGGGATATCAATTTTTTTGTGAGCAGTATATTTACTGCCAGTGTAGCTATGGGTGTGGATGACATGACCGGTTCAGCAGGATTTGTCACCCATATAAAACTATGTGCATGATCAATAACATGAAACGGGCATTTAGAAAATTGTCCATGCTACTACTGTTAAATGTACATATACTGCTTACAAAGACAATGAAATATCCCCTAGGTTTTGTGAGCAGTGTCTATTTCCAAAGTGTTGTTGCAGTAGCAGCAGTGTAACCAGTTATCAAAGACTTGTATATATTTTTTTTTCTGTAGTTCTGTGCCTCACATCAGGACCCGACCTGTGTTTAAGCCTCCAGGAAGTCCTACTGCCCCCCGGGATGCAGAACTATATGCCCCGTACAGAACACCGCCCAAATCTCACCTCTCCTCAAGCATTGCTAGCAACTCTAGCCCCGGCAAAAAGTAAGTTACAGAAGAGAAACCTACAGAGTATGTGTAAAATTGCCATACGTCGACATCGATATGATGACGCAAAGAACATGTATGGCATGTACATAGCTCTGCTCACAGTCTCCATTCATTAAATGCTGTAAAATGTTGACAGAGGTCAGCTTGACTGGTTCTAAGTTTAAATTATAAGTAATTGTTATTACATACCAACAATCCTTCAAATTCTCAAGATAAACCATTATATACACATATTGATTCAAAAATTTTAATTGAGTATAAGCAGCCGTAACAACCAAACGACAATTACACAATGCAGTATCACTGCTCAGTATTCTCAGCTGTTGCATTTTCCTTCAAATTACACTACAAGGGCTAGAGGGCAGCACGGTGGCTCGGTGGGTAGCACCGCTGCCTCACAATAAGAAGGTCCCGGGTTCAATCCCAGAGTGGAGAG
>JAVSBV010131609.1:0-17439 GCA_033117975.1 Parotocinclus spilosoma
CAAAATAGATTATAAAATGAGTTCTTAGTGGGAGGTCCTTGGAGGCACATCGTCTCCTAATGTCCAACCGATGGAGGAAGTTCCTGCACTCTGGTGGGACCTGCCTCCGATGTTGAAGACAATCAGAGCGACGCTGAGCCAGATGAACATCTAAGTGCGTGGTGCTGGAACAAGCACCCGAACATCAGCTTTGAGAGAAAAGAGAAAATGTAGTTAGTTATGGGTTAGGAACACAGAGTTTATTATCCATTACTGTTTCCTTGTGCAGCATGAGAACTCGGGCAGCACTAACTATAGCAGCATAACTAAAGGGAGAGAACCAGAATTTAACATAGCCAGAAGACTGTTATAGTCTAAATCTAACTAAAAACCTGAGTAAATAGGAATGTCTTTAACCTAGACTTAAAGATTTGGAGTGTGTCTGAATCTCTGACTAAAGGAGGAAGTCCATAGCTGGGGGGCCAAATATGAGAAATCTTCCCCCTCCTGCAGTGACCTTTTTAATTGTAGGTACTGAAAGAAGTCCTGCACCCTGTGAGCGAAGTAGACGAGCTGGATTGTAAGATTGTAAAAGTTAATATATTTTTTATATGTTAATGAGTTTATATATGTGTAGAAAACTTTTTCAATGGTATGTTAATGAATTGATTGAAGCTTTGTCTTTATCTAAGTCTCTTACTAACCGCCAGTTTTGTTAATGGTGAGTGGCAAAAGGCAAATCAAGGGGAGCTACTAGAAGTTCACAAGTTGTCTCTTAAAATTGTAATTAGTTGGCCAGTCACTGAAATGCTTCCCAACATTAATACCAGTCACTGTGTTTATTAGGTCAGGTCAGGATTTTTGTGCTGGTCATTAAAGTTGTATGTTGTAGCATTATGATTTGCCTTCATTAATTAAAACTGTTCTTTCATAACAGATTAGTGTCCACTGTAAACTTCTTCAGCCATTACCCTAACTGGAGTTCAACTGCCAGGTGGTTGGACTATCACACCCAGATCAATATTTATCCTCCACAAAAGTTTATAGGTTAGACTATGGTAGCCAAATTAAATGTATTGGTCTGCCAAGCTCAGACTCAAAAATAAACCTGCCAGATTGTGAAATCAGAAAAAACACCCCCACAAGCTTACCCCTGTACAAACTTTGCAGCTGGCTCAATAATGCCATTATCCTGGCATTAACCAAACTTGGATGTTCCAATGAAACTGCCAAATATTTAAATAATCAAAAACAGAACCAGTATATAATGTAGTATTCCTTTGCAATGTACCAAGCAATGATTCAGCCATAAACTTGTAGTTTGTGAAACCATTAAAACATTTCCAGGAATTTATTTATTCTCATCTTATCACATTTCAGCATTGTGGTAGAAGCAGGGCAAGCAAAGAACTCTAGGCATCCCATTTCCCTGTAGCTTCTACCAGCTCCTCCAGGGGATCCCCAGCCACCCCAGTGGGAGACACTCTGAGGCATCCTTATCAGATGCCCGAACCACCTGAACTGTCTCCTCTATAAGTACTTCAATCTTCTCACCTGAGCATAGAGTATGCCCAGTAATCCACTAAGGAAAGCTTATTTCAGCCATTTGTACATAGAGCTTATAATCATAGGTGAGCATGGGGATATAAATTGACCAGTAAACTGTGAGCTTTGTATTAGGGCTCAGCTCCCTCTTGAATTACTTGAACTTCTTCACTTGGGTAAGTTCTCGTCTCCTTCCTGAAGGGAGCATCTCAACATTTTCCATGACATTACCATTCTGTAACAGCAGGTCCTGTGAGCCTGAATTGAATTACGTGTGTATAGAAAATGTATGAATGACTATTATAACTAACTCATACCGACACTAAAATCTGCCTCAAATTAAAATCAATCCTCCATCAAACATTATAATTGAGACTCTGCTGCCAGTCACAGCTCTTTTCTGCTCCAAACATCAATGTTGGTGCACTATACATCATGGTCATCTTATGGTTGTGTGCATCTGTTTAAAAGTTCTTGATTAATAATTTATTGATGAACACTTCTTATGCTGATGTTGCTTTCAGTTCAGAGAGCTTGAACTGTCCTACTGTATTTTGGCTGATTTGGCCTAAATGGTTCTACTTCACAGTAAGAACAATTACAATCAAGCAGAGCAGGTCTTGCAGATCAAAAAAATAGAATTCATACTGTTATTCTATGAATGTTGCATAAGTTTGAATAACTGTGACTGAAATGGCCATAAAACCCATAAAACTGAATTGGGTGTTTATAGACTAAGTGTAATAAGAAATTACACTTCACCAGATTACGGGGTTGGACCAGATTTTGTCATAAGAACTGCTGTAATTATATGTGGCATACATTTAGCAAGGTCCTGGAAACATTGCTAAGAGAATTTGGTTCAAATTCACACGATAGAACACACAGTTGCTGCAGATTTGTCGGCTGCATGTCTATGTTGCGAGTCTCCTGATCCATCACATTCCAAAGGCGCTGTATTGGAATTAGATCTGGTAGCTGTGGAGACCATTTGAGTACAGTGAACTCACTGTCATCTTCAAGAAACCAGTTTGAGATTATTTGAGCTTTTTGACATGATGTGTTATCCTGCTTGAAGTAGCCATCAGAAAATGGTACACTGTGCTCATAAAGGGATGTACATGGTCAGCAACAATACTTATGTAGGCTGTAGGCATAAATTATGCTCAATTAGTGTGAAAGGGATGTGCCACAGCATTACACCATCAGCAGCCTGAACTATTGATACTAGGCAGAATGGCTCATCAGACCAGCCAATGTTTTTCCTATATTTGTTGTCCAACCTTGGTGAGTCTCTCCCAGTAAACCCATTTCTTCCATTTCAACGTGCTGTGCTGCATAGATGCTCGAGTTAACCCTTGACTTTCTTTCAGCTCAAACCAGTCTAATAATTCCCGTCTGACCCGTTGAAGAGGTGTACCTAATGAAATGTCCTATGGGAGATTTCTCCAGGTGTAAATCATAAGGCATTTTATAATCCCAGTGTACATATTTGAAATCTGATGGAAACCTAGTGAAACTCATACAGGAAGACTGTAGTACATATAATACACACAAATTACACAATTTACGAGCACCTGCCATTGTGCCTAAAGAACTAGCATATCAGTTCCAAATTTGACTCCTTTATCCTAACGATTACTCTGCTCATTGTTTAAAAGACACTGATGAGGACTTGAATAATAATGTTGATTATAAAGTAAATCTTTGCCGGGTATCAGATGTAGCTCTCCTGCTCCTAGTCTCTGAGGTGCCTAAGTTCAATAAACCTTTAACTGCACCACTGAGCCACCTCTGTAGCACATCTACATTAACACGTATGGATTGTCATTTAATAGGAAAAAGAACTGTTCACAAACTGCTTGTTGTGACCTTGAATATGAACATTAATTTATTAATTAACTTATTTTACGGTCTCAATATTGTTGCCTATTAATGTTCTTGCTTATTGAATCTCATCATTTAAAAAGACAGAAGCAGAACAAGAACCCTCTGATGCTTTGCAAATATCCACAATAATCACCCCACACTGAAGATGAAGCAGGTATGCACGGTGAATGTAATGAAAAATGGAAGTTTGTGGGACTGTACATGACCGGGAAGGAGGTTGACTGATAAACATTCCATATTCAAATATGGCACAGAGACATATTTGTAAGTTGTGTCTGTGTATAAAGACTAATAATTTGTAATTTACCAGCAATGTTATTTTGATTATGAATCATTTTGTACATTTCTCACCATATTATTATTAAGTGCTTGTTTGTTGTAATGTTGCATCATCAACAATGGCTGTTCCTGACAGAAACAAGGTTGCATAAATACTAGTCGGACACACTCACACTGGGTCAATTTAGAGGACCAATTAACCTAATGAATGCCTTTGAAATTTGGGAGGAAACCAGAGCACCCGGAGGAGGACATGCAAACTACAGCCCAAGGTTGGGATTTAATTGGGAAACTCTGGAGCCATGGGGCAACCATGCTAACCACTTGTGCCATTACCCTGTGATGCATACAGGTCTGATTTACTTCCACTATTTTTGGCTCTTGCTGTTCATCATATTTAGTTTTGACCATGTGATCTATCTATTGGGCCTAAGAGGCCTAACATTTATACCCTGTTTAGACCACTTAATGAGTTTTGAGTATGAGTTGTGATAAAAGAAAGTATCAGGTATATGATCAAATTAAGACACAGAAATGCATGTGTAAATGCACACCAATATGCACCAAGTTGAAAGTATGAAATCCAAGTTAAATCTGATTGTTGACATCACTTCAGCTTGAGATGCTTTGTAAGATGCATTGTCAAATATGTCTGCCAAAACCCATCCAATACTCTGCAACACAGCATCTGTCATCCACGATGTCCATCCCTGAGTGGCTGGAGAAACATGTCTCGCAGCGCTGGCAAACACAAGGGACATTTTATATTCTTATAAAGAATTTGGACAGATACCACAGTCTTTGGACGAAATGTTTGTTTCTTACCAGTTTGTTCTGTCATGCCCAAATTGATCTGTGGCAATGGTTACAGTGAAAGCCCTGTGTTAATCATGCTTTACAGCCATCTGCCTCTAAAGATTAGCTTCCAAATTCAAGGCTGTCTTTTTAGTGTAAATAAATTTTGAGCAATTGTGTAAAAATTTAGATTTTTGATTTTACAAATATGATCATTAATAAAAAACAGCAGCATCGTGGCTTGGTGAGTAGCACCACAGCCTCACAGAAAGAAGGTCCCTGGTTCAATCCCAGGGTGGAGCGGCCTGGGTCCTTTCTGTGTGGATAATGCACGAGATTACTCCGGGTACTTCGGTTTCCTTCCACCGTCCAAAGACATGTGTTAGGTTAATTGGTGTCTCTAAAGTGTCCTTTAGTGTGTCTGCGCCGTATGATGAATTTGTGCCTTGTCTTGGGTTGTTCCTGCCCTAGCACCTAGAGTTGCCGGGTGGGCACCAGCTGACCCACAACCACGTGTGGATTAAGCAGAAGATAATGAATGGATGGATGAATGATAAAAAACAAAGCATCCAGATACAAATGTCAGCTTGCTGCAAAACTCGGTATGCAATTACATCTTATTCAGATAAGTAAATGATTACAGCTGTGGTCTGATTAGACACTGGGTCTTGCAACAAGACAGCGTAACAGTGCTGCTCTTTAAAAAGGCTCTAAGAGCTGTTCCTCTTGGTGAGATATCGTTGTCTGGTAGACATGACACTACAATGCGCAAAGACAATATGCCAGTTAACTAGCACAACTTTAGACAGAAAGAAGCAAAACGGTTATTTCAACTACTTTATTGACCGTTCTGACTCATTTGTTAGGAACTGTTGGGACCAGCGGTTTCATGATGACACACATGACAAACATACTCCTGACGACTCATCCAGACCACCATCAGAGAAAATTATTTGATCCACTGACAAGCACAAGTCACTCTCACAGTTTTGCTGATCAACATCTAGACACAGGTGGCACCTTCACTAAACACTGTCCCTGTCTCTGCCTGAAATATATCCAGGTGCTTAACAGGAGGAAATGTATTGTGACAGTGCCCATTACATCTTGCCATTGACAACCTGTTAACATCGCTTTTGTTTGCAATGATGTTGAGAACAGGAAATCAGGACTGCTACGACCTGGAACCGTACAGTTCTTAGTGATTGGTTCTGTTTGGGATCCAATAACGGTCAAGTTTGAGTATGGAGACCTCATGATGAGTGCTTCAATTCTGCCTTTGTTCTGGAGCAACACGCTCGTAGTGTGATGATCTGGAGAGCCATCGCAAAGGACAGTTGATCAAGCCAATCAGTGATTATAGCCGACTGGGCATTTCTGTGTGTACAGCAAGTACAGGGACAGCTGTAACATATGTGGGCAAATGTACCAATGGGGTAATCCACGATTATATAAACTGTAAAACATAAGTGGGTAGTCAACTGAATATACAATACAGCATACAGCAATCAGATTTCAATCTAGTGTCACATTTGACAAGTAAGTATAAACAGGGTAATAATGTGGTTAAAAACTTATCCAGGTACAAGACCTATGAAAAGACAAAGTGTACATGGATTTTTGGACATAATAATTGCACTTGAAGTGAAACCAGTAGGATAAGGTCAGGCTTGACGTATTTTTGTTTGCTTGTTTTTATATAGTTCCCCTTTAATCATAATTATATTGCAAACTAATAAACATAGAATTGGCCTTCCTACACTATTTGTTTCTATGCAAAAAGGCAAAAATACAGCATAAATAAATCTTTTCAAATACAGGTACTCCCGGGTTTACAATGACACAAATTTTCGACTTACCATAGAAATCTTATAAAACACACAAAAACATATTAAACAGAAAGAATATTTTGGATTTAGAATATTTCCCAAGGCAAGTCACATATCATGCCTTTATTAACCTTATTTCAACCATAGGGCAAAATAATTCAGACACAACCAGATTAAATTCAGCCTCTTTCTATTACTACCTTCAGATCTTAATAGAAGAGACAGGCAATACGTCAAGGTGATCTCTACCCACCTCTGTCTCTCTCTCTCTCTTTGAAAAACTGTCCTTTTTTAATTTTATTTTAATGGGTGGCTACTTTCCAGACCCATTTGCCCTTGACTTTGGTGTCTGCTAACTCACACAGCAGTGATCAGAAGAGAGCAAAACAGATTCATACCATGACAATGTAAAACACATTATTTTGTATGATATCTTCAAGCACTGTGTTGGTACTTAGTGACAAATTCTCCTCCTATTTTTTCTTACTATTGTATGTTTGCATCATCTTTTCACCATTTATTTGTTCTTTAATCATATTATTAATCTTTATAAAAATCATTTGAAGTGCCAATAGGTTATACATAACTTATTCTGTATAACAGTGAAAAAACACAAACTGATGATGTCTCACAGAGTTGATGATGTCTATTTTGAGAATCAGTAATTCAGTATAAGAGCTAAAGAAACCTACAGGCACAAGTGGCAGTTCCAACTGTTCTCACACTGCATGAACAAAAATCGTCTGGCAGCATTCTTTAATCATCTTAATTATCACGAGCAGAATAATCTTACTAAAATTGATAGTCAAAGGAAAAACAAGGTAAAATGCAAAATACTGATGGACATGTGTGGCAACTGTTGCGTTATTACTATTTTCTGTGAGTCTGGTTTTATAGCTAAAGCCATTATGGCACACTGTCACTACCATGGGGGCCATAAGTCTGGGGCCACTAGTGAAAATGCATTTTCTTTTTTTTCTTTAATTTGATACAATGCATTTTTCTTATAAATTATATAATTAGCATAACACATTTTAAAAGTCACATTTTAAAAAGTTGACAATGTGCCCTCAAACTGGTATGTGCTCCAAAAGTTTATACAAAATGTAATTATCCATGTTATGCCAGCATGATTTCACAAAATCCTAAAGAACATCTTGTAGATGAATGCATGACTTTCTCCGACTTTAACTGCCCCCTTTAATGCATGAGTGGTGGTGGACAGCCCATGACAGTCAGAACTCACTGATTTTTTCTGGTCTTCAAGTGCTTCCTGCAAATCTGTTTTGGGTTGTTATCCTGATGCATGAATCCTTTTATAAAAGGATCTATCATTTGGCCTCTATTATAAAGAAAGGGGCTTCTCTGATAATCTGGTAATACATAGAAATACACATACAGGATAAACCTTATTCTGTTTTGAGTTAGATTTTTAAGCAATAAGTACGATCCTGGGACAGCCAGCTGGCTGGGGTGAGCAGCAGTGCCAATAGACTAATCATTGTCATGTTTTTCCACTATCTTATTTAATAAATAAATGTTGAATACTTTATTATAAAACAGGCTTTGTGATAAGAACTGTAGGCTAATGCAAATGTGTGTAAGGTAAGTTATACAGTATACAGTATAAAGTCTGCAGTTTACGATACATTCAATTTATGATAGGTTTATTGGAATCTAACCCCACAGTAAATCAATGAGCACCTCTAATTAAAAAAATGGAGATACACTGATATATGCATACATATATAAATACTGATATGTTTCATTTTCTCTTTTAACTAAAGGAACAATATAAGTGCTATAGCAAGCCATTTCACATGTATGTAACTTTTGTCCAATGAAAATGTGAGTTAAACTGGTTGCTCAGATAAGTAGATAGCAAAGATTACTCAGAAACACATAAACGGTTTAAAATATTACCTCTGAGCAGCTCCTGTGGTTTTAGACAACTGTGCCTGTGGTTGTTCACTGGTGGCTATTGAGAGGTTGTGACAGTGGTGCCTTAGTGGTTGGGTACTGAACTATGGGCCAGAAAGCCAGGCGCTAGACAGAAGCTTCGGTGGCCCTTAGTTCAAACCCAGGGATATAGTTGCAAAGTACTCAATATCTAGAAAACAATTATAGTCATTCAGTTTGTGGATTTCTGTACATCCATGGTCCACATTTACTGACGTAGGAACACTTCCTTTGGAGAACTTTTATTGTTAGATCACAAACCTTAAACTTTTATGCCTCCAGGTCTACTCATCATAGAAGTCCTCTCCAGAAGGTCTTGACCTGGCTTGAGTGACAGTAAAGGCACTTGCAAATATATTTTTTAATCTGTTTTTCATTTCACGGTGACCTTATATGTCATGCTGACTGCATTTTTTATTATTTTGTGTGTGTCTCTCTGGCAGGTCATGCGACTCTAAATATTTTTTACTGATATTGCTTTCCATCAAATTTTGTTGACTCGATTGCCCAGCCTTTTCAATCTAACTCTTGCTATAGCCCGTATCATACAATACTCCCTCAGGGAATGCAGCTAATGTGTAATCTTAACCATAATCTGAGCTGCATGGCACTTTAGAGGAGTTTTTACAAGTGATAGTTTTATACCTGCAACAAGATTAATAGCTTCTGGTAGAACAATGTCCATAAAAATATGTACTGCTCCGATTCCAAAGCTTTCTTTTAACCATTATGTGCGGGCTGTACTTTGAGGTAACCTCTAAGATAAATTCCTGGATGACAGTTTACGTTTTCCAAAAGAGCAACAATAGAGCAACAATTAGCTTCACGAGCCTTAACTTCAGCAGTCTGCATTCACAGCAGATGCTTAACTATAAAACTTCAAGGTGAGCCAAGGCATTATGACCATCTGGTCCACAATGATGTCTAGGTAGGTGACACTTATTAAATTGATGTCCAGATATAAGGTTTCCAAGCAGAGCATCACTCTCCCTCAACTGCTGAATGGCTCACATGTCCATCCAGTCATCTACATGCCTAGTAGCACTTTCCATTGCTCCAAAGTCAGGTTAAAGCACTCGCTTGCTCATTGTTGATACTTTTGACATATATTCATTGGGAAGAGGGGGCAATGCATTGCATTTATTTATAGTATATTCCTACCGTAATCAGTATTTGAAGGATAGGTGTTGACATTGTTCATTGATCCATGGATGTCCAATATCCTGATACCAGTTTGTGGTTTGTCCCTCCCTTCTCCTATCTTACATTTACATTTATATAATTTAGCACACAACCTTATTCAGAGTGACTTACAAATGATGCAATTTTACAATCCAAGCAATACAAGGTTTGCTCAAGGATCCAACAGTTGCAACTGTCTAAGGTAGCATTTGAACCCTAAACCTTCTGGTTCATAGTCCCATACCTTAGCCACTAAGCTACTACAATCCCACTGTCTTCATAATTATTCATCACTGCTGGCCATGACAACACAGTCATCAGACTAGAATTTTCAAACTTCGAAACTGTGAAATATTAAGTGTATTACAAGATAATAAACATTACTAAATTTGATCTGTGATAAGTTATAATATATACACTCGCCACTATGTGTTCTGTGCATTTGAAAAAAAGACTATTTAATTTTGGAACTGCATTTGTAGGACATTGGTGGGTGAGTGGCTTGGGCTCTGAACTGCTAATTAGAAGGTTCTGTTTCAATTCCCAGCTCCTAGCACTTGGAGCCTGGGGCAAGGATCTACATTTTTCTCGGCTGACCTCAGCAATAAGTCACCATGGGTAAGCAAAAAGACCAAACAATCAATAATGCTGTGAGGTAACATATAGGTTTAGTAGGTTAATAACCTCAATAATAAGTACAATGAACTTATTGGACCAAGGACATTCATGCAAATGATTGTTGCACAGACGTTGTAAGGTGTTCATTGTCTCCAGACTATATCATATTAATATGTGCTGAAACCAAAAAAGGTTTTACATGTTGAAGTTCCTGTGTTATTATGTAGTGATTTTGCATTAAAGTAGTCAAGACAGTTTTATCAGGCCTGAGGACAAACATCAAAGCAAAGAATTGTAAAATTCCACTTTGAAGGTAACATCACTATTGAAATCACAGCCAGTATTAAATTATAATTAAAATGCTTCCTAGCCGTAGCATGCTAGCCATTGTATTTGGTATGTTGTTTTAAATACATTTGTAAAGGGAGACTTATATAATAATTTGTGTTTGTTTGTGACTATTATGTTTTCTGCAGTTTGTATCTAGTGGTATTCTGATTGGATTGGTCACCTCATGTGTGTTATGTGTGATGACCATTTGTGTGTAATACTGCACTCAGAGGATATTTCAATAAATAAAACTCCAACGAGCAGGTGTATAGAGACCTTTGCAGGACTGTGACCCTCCTCACTCAGTGTAGAAGTCATGCATTCAACAAAGAGCAGTGGGAGACTGGGGAATTGGGCATGTTTAAATTGGGAGGAAAGGGGAGGATTAAGTGGTTTGTAGGGTCAACCTTGAATATGGTACCCACTATGTTAGCAATTGCATCAGAATTAATAGCTTCATACACTGTCCTAGAGAGGAAGTCAGGGCTGAGTCATCACAGGTAGTTTTAACTAGGGCTATACCGATCCAATATTCTGTGTCAGTATCGGCCCGTTATGTGGCAAAATCACTGGATCAGAGTTCGGATGGGGGAAAAACAGTTTAATCCGATAGCTTTCCTATCACACATATGCTTTACTGCAGTTTGGACGACATGCCGTAAACAGTGATGTGTCACGAGCAATAGCTGGAACTTAAGTTAAAACTGTTAGCTAGCAGCGTGGTTATCATGTCAGCTGTGTGGGGATATTTTAAGCTCAAGGATGATAGAAGATGAGTGTTTCAAGAGCTGGTAGCAGCGTATTGGTCTGATATCGGTATCGCCAGATATTTAGAATCAGAATCAGAATCAGAATCAGACTTTATTGGCCAAGTATGCTCACACATACAAGGAATTTGTGTTTGGTTACAGAAGCTTACAGTGCCCTATAACTGACATAACAATTAACAAAAACACACCCAACCTAACCACCCTCCTACACACACACACACACACACCCACATAGAGACACAGTGACATACATGCACAAACACAACTGTAGACTGTACATGTGCAGTTGTGAATTGAATTGAAAAAAGTAAAGTGCAAGGTGCAAAAGTGCAGCAGTGCGGACAATGAGGACTGAATTAAATAACTATAAGTATAAATATACATATGGGGAACAGAAGGTGAGGAATGAGAGAACATTTGGATATGGATTGTATGTTTGAATGTAGTAGTAGTCTGTGGCCAGATGAAGTGTTGTCATGTTCAGCTGTTCATGAGTGTGATGGCAAATGGGAAGAAGCTTCTCTGTAGTCTTGATGCATTCAAGTTTGCAATATCAATATCGGTATTGGGCATAAAGAAATGGTATTGAGCCAGCCCTAGTTCAAACCTTAAACATAAAAGCTTTCTAGCATGATACATTGCATAGCTTTTACAGCATCGAGCCACATCTAATCAAAATTGATAAAGAAATCTTCAGTGTTTTTCTGCAATCTTAGTCTTTCGGTACATATATATAAAAATGCCATTTTGAAGTCCATTAGTGTCAGCAAGGTTTAACTATTCATCCAATATTAACGTTATTTAAATCAGTTGTAAATGTGGTTAGCATTTTTTTTTCCTTTGGCCCTGTTTGTACCAACGTTTATGCATCTTGAGTATAAGAATAGGATAAGCCACATAAAAATGCATGTGGAAATACTCCCAAGATGCATGTATAACAGAATAAATGTTTGCTTTAATCACCTTAAGAGGTGGTTTGAAACACACTGCAGCAACATTAAATAAGCGTAAAAGTGTTCCATCATACCATGATGCATATGAGTACCAAATCCTGGACTTTTTACAAAGCACACATGATTCAAACAGTCGTTAGAGACACTTATAGCTTGACATATCCTGCTATGCAAAATAAAACAAATTACTCATATAAATGAAATAATATTAGCCTTATACCTGTTACGTCCATAGCTGGAGTTTTGCTGTGTTTAAACATTTTAAACACTCTTAAGGCTGGAACTTTACTCTTTTCTCATAATAAACACTTCAGGTGGTGTCCCAGTGTTATGAGACGATTTACAGTTTATGATGCAGTACAGTACCTAAATTTAACAGGAGATGGATTTGAAATTTAGCAGTACATGCATGTTCAGCTAAATATTCTCATTTCAGGAAGCATTCCTGCACATCTTACCTTCTTTCTCCTATAGCTCAATCACAGCTATAAAGTGATAAGCCTACGCAGATCTGTCAGCAAAGAGTCCAAGGCAAAAGTGGGACCAACTGCTGCCCTTACCCACGTCATTATGTTTTTTAAATGCATCAATACTGAAATCAATTAGAGCATGTCAGTGCCTTTTTTCTCCTGAAGCTTTAATCTCTCTCTATTCCAGAAACAGCAGCACTTGCTAAAGGAAAGCCGCCGCTTTCGCCTATCTCTGTCTTCCAGACTTGAATATCTGCTTTTGCAGGAAAATTGTACTGTATGTTCAGGCATCTTACCAATTTATAAGTACATGTGCTCTGTGCATTCATGCAGCGGCACACTATTCAATTTACATTTTTCTCCCACAGGTAATGGAGAATTTCTGCTGTGCTGGCAGTGGCATATTGCCATTAAGTGCACAATATGGTCTAGTGAAGACAGTTAGATCACCCTAACGGGAGGCATTAGAGGTTTCCTTCTGTAGTTAGGCAAATTTGCATTGATATTGCATTTTGCAGCATTAAAGCCATCAAAAAGGAGCTGATATATTTCCATTCAATATCTTTAACTTAGACCATTTATTTATGCTGTTTAATGTCAATAAGAAATGGAAATCAGAGCTGATTTTAATGACTGCTTTTATACAATGTTATATGACTTTATTTTAGATAATACATTATTTTCATATTCTGTGCATACGGCCAAAGCCATAATGCTTCTATGAATTTCTTTGACATCAAGCACAAAATTACATTTGCAGAGCTACCCGGATATGATTGAATTTCAGAGCTTTGGAAATGGCTGTTGAAATTGTATTGTTGCATAGTATGCACCGTTCATCTTCAGCAGATATCTTTCCTTCCTTCCAGTATGCACTGTACACAAGAACTCCACTGGAAGGGTCTGATCTAAAGGAAGTCTGAACTCAAAGATGTGTCATATTAAAGCTTCACTTTTATTGTTGTTACTTTTAAAATGAAGTGAAGTTGGTGGGAGGTCTGTCTGCTGTTACAATAGCAGCCCCTATTGTCCATCTTATGCATTGATAAGGATGGTGATATGATACTGAAAGAACAGAGTGTTCCTCCATGCATGCTGATTTGCCAATAGTCAATAATTAACCCGCCAGTGAAAACAAGTGGGTAACAGAGACAGTTGTATATGCAGACTGGAGTGTTATTCATTAAAATATGTTCTGATGGCAGAATTACACATGCTTTGTTCTGTGAGGTGACCAATGAGAACATGGAGAGGGTGTGGTTATAATAACTTTGAATGTGTCAAAAAACAGATTTCTCTTAAATGGATGGAAAAGCTGCTAAAGTTTAAAGTGCTTTAAAAAAAATGAGCACGTTTAAAAGCAATGAGCACGTTTTTAAGCTATCATAACCACACACCCCCTGTGTCGTGGATTGGTTGCTTCAGAGGACCGAATGTGTGTAATAGTGCACTTTCAAGAATGTATAAAACCTCATAGATATTTGGGATATTTTTTTCAAGAAAATAAAACCCCAGCGCAGGGCAGCATAGGGGTAGCACTGCTGCCTCACAGCCAGGTTCAATCCCAGAGAGGAGTGTGCATGCCCAACCCCCAACCCCCCCCCCCAACCCGTGTGGATTTACTCCAGGTACTCAGTTTTCCTCCCACGGTCCAAAGACATGCGTGTTAGGTTAATTGGTGTCTATAAAGTCCCCCTTAGTGTGTGATTGGCATCCGGTCTAGGGTTGTTCCTGTCCTTGCGCCCAAAGTTGCAGGCGGGGCCACCGGCTGGCCTGTGACCCCGTGTGGATTAAGCAAAAGATAATGAATGAATAAATGAATGATGTAGAAGTCATGCTTTTAGCAGGGAACAGAGAGAGACTGGGGAAGTTGACATGTTTAAATTGGGAGGGAAAGGTGGGATTAAGTGGCTTGTAGGGTCAATGTTGCATATGGTACCTACTATGCTAGCAATTGCATTAGCAGCTTTAACAGCTTTATACATTATATTATGAGCCATCCCAGGTTTCATTCATACATAGCACCATTTATTTTGTAAGAAAATAAAACAGGTGGGTATGAATGACCACTAGTTATCTTGGCTTAATTGACTACATAATGGCTATAACTGCTAAATGTGTCATTACATTAGGCCCCTGCTGCTGTTGTATAAACTACATAAAAAAAAATCAATAAATCACGCACACACTCATGTTCAAGTTCTGGTAGTGCCTTCTAATTGGGTCAGGGATCACATGCAGACACTATTCACTGTAACTGAGGAAGGAGAGACCAGTTGGGGGATCATCCCCCAGTGCTGCAACATTAGAAGAAAGTTAACTGAGAAAATAAATAAGCTTTTATTTCAGTTGGGGAAATCTCAAAAGTCTGATGTCACACCCTATTTATTATCTAGTGTTCTATTTGCGGTGTCAGACGTTTTTTTTAGGGTTGTTCAAATTTTCAGTGGACAATTCAATTCCCTATATAGTATACTACATTGTTACCCACAATGCACAGCACAAGCAGTGGAAAACTACTAACAGACTAATGTACAACAATGCATCGCGGTTCCCTTCAGCTTTACTCAGCAAATAAGGCACCGCAGTGATGCATTCCATGTACAAATGTACTGCTCACAAATTAGGGGTTTTTTAAATATTTTTAAATTAAATCTTAATTTTTTCTCAATAAAATATGTTAAATTTTTGCCAGCAGTGTATAAGTACAAATATGATTTAATGACTATGAAATAACAACAGTTGATAATAATGTGTTTTGTAGTGAAAATAGTGCATTTAATATTTATGTATCCTTTATGGTTTTAGTTTGTCGGATAAACGAGTAACGTTTTACACTTGACAAGTAGCATTGTCCACTAAACTAAAACATTGCAAAACTGTATTACCCTGAAGTCTTGTGACAGTATCTTAATTCTTCTTAATGTTTCGGTTAGTTTAAGATGATTTGTTTTTGGCATAAGTCAATGTTGTCTGAATTCCCTTGTTTGTGTTGCTCACTGCTGTTCTATATAGTGTTTTACACAGAACACACTGTATCGTGGTTAATGAATGAGTAAATAAGTGAACCAGTCCCACCATGCCCGGGGCACACCAGAGTGCAGGAACTCCCTCCAACATTCAGTTATCAGGATCAGTATCTTTTACATTATTCAATTTAATTGTTATTATTTACTTAATTTTACTATGAATATAAACGTAACTATTTCAATTAACATCTACGCCAACCAGGGAGGATGCATGGGTCCTTTTTTGTGTCTTGTCCTCCCAAGGTTTCTTCCTTTTACATTCAGGGAGTTTTTCCTTTCCACTGTCGCCCTAGGCTTGCTCTATTTTATATTGGCCTTTTAAGAAAATATAATATTCTAAAGTTACTTTGAGACAATGCATCATTGTAAAAAGTACTATATAAATAAATTTGGCTTTGAACCATTTCAGACATACCCTGAGTTTGAATATTGGAGCTTCGTTTTTTTAGCTCCATTCTTTGTTTGATTTAGCCCGTTTTCCTTTTTTAGGTGTGCACATACTAGTATTCTCTTGTGGAACTGGTACCTATAACCCTGATATCCCAAGATTTAATTCTCACTCGCAATTAAATAAACACACTTTCTTTTTTGCTCATATGAACACTTCACTTTTGTATAGAATATACAAAATAATTATAAGGGAAGGTCCTTCTCTGTGGCTTCCATTATTGACTCTCTTTCCTAGAGTGGGATGCCAGTATTAGTCTGTGTCTACCATCACACCCTGACCAGGAGAGTGAATGAGACCAAGAATAAGACCAAGTGACAGAGTCTTTAAGACAGATCTGTAGTAGTTCTCCTTAATGTGCTTTGCATGTTAATGTGCATGCTAACAGCATGTTTACAGAAAGTTGAGTCAACAAAAAGTGCATCAGCCTTACAAACTTGATTTACACATTGATTTGACCATCTATGCAATGTACCAGTTGAGTGCATTACCTAGACAGTTGTATTATGGATAATAATTGGCCTACAGAAAGCAAACATCATTAGAGGAAAAAATGTCAGTGCCAGAACTTGATTTAATTGGACAATACAATAAGAAAAATACTAGAAGAGTGACTTTTTTAAAGATGACCTTGTGGACAGGGGAATATAATCAAACACCCTAGATTAAAAAATTGTCACCTGTGTGTACTTTAGTACATTTATATGTAAATTAGGTATATGGATAATCTCAACTATCTAAGGTGTAAAACTAATTTAATTTTGAAGTGTTTTGTTGTGTGTGGTTTGCTACCTGCTATTTCAGGAGGAATCCAGTTTTTTTCTTATATTATGTATAAACCAGATGTGCACATGATAAAAGAATATAGGCATATTAGAATATTGTTTGAACTAAGTAATGGGCTAAGAATAATCTTGTACTACTTCAGACAAAAAGGGTCAGAATACTCTATTGATGGGAATGACCCCCTGTCTAATTGTGTAATGGCAACCGTTTTTCACTGATTTCCTATAAATGCACACCCCATCATGGACAGCTGTATAAGCAGCTCTACAAAAGCTACCCGAACTAGACAGAGGTGACAGTGACAAGAAAAACTCTCCTGAGACCAATATCTGGCTTGTCATAGACCTGTGCAGCATTCAATTTACAGTGTGTTACATACACTACTCACAAAAACTTAGGCTTAGGAAATTTGGCTTTCAGGTAAAATTTATGGAAAATGTAAAAAGTTCACGCTACAGTGATATCATATCATGAAAGTGGGACATTTAAGTAGAAGAATGCACTGGTGATTTCCTCATCTTAAAGAATTTATTGAAACAAAAGTTAACAACAATAGTGGATACACCACAACAAAAAC
>JAVSBV010131635.1:0-17437 GCA_033117975.1 Parotocinclus spilosoma
TACAATAAAGGTTTAATAAACATTTAATATGTTACATAGCACGTCTCGTCTTGTAAAATAGGGCATGTTCGTTTAATCGGGTCGTTTAATCGTTTAAAACGGGTTGCTCTTAATTTCCCCCAGTGCGAGTGTGTCTGACTAATATCAGTATAAGCTTGCTATTAGAATAGTCAAGAATAGCCATTGACGCTGATATCAATGACACCAATGACATTAAATAAACAAAAGGGGATTATGCATGTATGTACATACAATATCTCACAAAAGTACGTACACCCCTCACATTTATGTAACTATTTTATTCTTTCTTTTTATGGGACAACACTAAAGATATGACCTTGTTAATACACTGTAGAGTAGTCAGTCTACACCTTGTAAAACAGTGTAAATTTACTGTTCCCTTAAAATAACTCAACACACTGACATTAATGTCTAAACCGCTGGCAACAAAAGTGAGTACACCCCTAAGTGAAAATGGCCAAATTGTGCCCAATCATATGTGTGTGTGCTCTCACAGAACCACTGCTCTGAACATCTCCTAACAGTCAGGTCAGAACAGCCTACATGGTGGCAAATTTGTCAAAATGAACATCCTGCTTCTCTCAGTCCAATGATGTGCCCCTTTTGAAAGTCTGTCAACTGGTAAACATGTCTCTGGTAAAGGCATGTCCAACAGTCAACAAACCATCACCAAGAGGTAGACTACCAAAAAGTAGAGCCTGAAAGCCTTTGTATAAAAAGTAGGGTAAGCACTTTTGCATCCTCTTGTTACAAGTGTCTTATCAGTCAACGTTTGAAGAACTTATCCACTGTGATCTGACGCGCTTTAGCTGTGGCTAAGTGGCAACTTGTGGCTTGTTTTTTTAGTAAATGGAAATGTTAGGCAAAGACCTGTAGGTGGCAGTAGAGGGCTGAGGAGAAACTCGGAGTTTTCGGGTAATTATGCCAGAGACGAAGAGTTTATTGACGGATATTACATACTGTACATGTTCTTTGGTCCGATTAAGCGGAATTTTGGTCCAAATAAGTGAATAACATTACATGTATATAATAGGATTTGGCCTGAATAAGCGGCTGGCCCCATTAACCGGTTGTCCTATTAAACGGAATCGACTGTACATATAAATATCAATATAAATAAACTTAAGAAAAGCAGCCACCTTAGTATCAACATACTGAACTAACACTTGAAAAGTTTTCAGTATGATTAGGTAAATAATTACAGTGAGCTACATTACTCAAATCAATCACCATGTACAGTGCTTGAGGTTAACAATTGTTTTATAGTTTGACGAAGATGAAATATAATTCTAATAATCCACACTGGGTAAAATAGGAACTGTGTTGTCTGTTTGTAGCTTTACATATGATCTCATTTTTTCTTTCAGAAAAAACAAGAGGAGGTTGAGTATGAAGAGCCTAAGGATGATCATACATATGAGGTTTCTGTTTTAATTACCTATACCATGCATGTGTATTCTTATCCTGTGCATGTATGATACTATTTAGCCAAAGGTTTGTGAGCACCCCTTTATAAAGCTCTGCTATTTCAATAGCATTTATTAGTAACACATTCATAATATAAAGTGTACATTTCTGGATTCACAACAGGCGAACAGCAAAATGGTTTCCCCAGTGACTATGATAACAATATATATATATATATAATATATGGAATGGAATTAACGGTACTGTACAGTCGCAACCGAACCTCGGTCACTTGATTATCACTTGTGGAGATCATTGATCTCCACACATTTCTGTCCTTCATCGATGTGATCCATGAAGTGTTTCGGCAGGATAGTGGACTTTAAGGACAGCAGGGCACAAGTTGATGAACTGACTAGGAAGTGGAAAAAATAAATGTGCCCTATATATATATATCTTCCACTTCCTAGTCAGTTCATCAACTTGTGCCCTGCTGTCCTTAAAGTCCATTATGGACATAGAGAATGAAATGGACATGGTCTGGCAAATCTGATCAAGAACATAGACAGAACCTTGACCACAACTTCACCAGACACCTTAAAAATGCACTGAAAAAGACTTCAGAAGTTGACCTCACAGTCATGTTCCAAAATCTAGTAGAAAAGCCCTTTTAGAAGAATGAAGGCTGTTGTAGCAACAACAAAAATCTCATAAAAAAACTTAAGTAAAATTGAACTATGACTGATACACTTTATTCAAGAACAGGTATAAACAAACATCCTACTAAATGTACTTAAAGTAAAAGAGTACAAGAGTACAATTGAATTTAAAAGTACTCCTAACTCCATTTTTGTTATCGAGGGTAAGAGATGCAGATCCATGCCACTGAGAGTACATAATGATTTGCGCTACAACTGCATGAATCATTTTCAAAAATCATACAAACAACCTTATCATCTTTAGCTAATAGAAGAAAAAACACTTTCAGACATCAGGGACCAAAATATACAAAATACTTTGGATTTTTTGTAACTAAACATGATACTATTCAATAATGCATTAAATAATAATATTTAGCCCAAATAATATTGATCTTTAACCCTATTTTAGTCAAACAAACTGCAGCTTTACCATTTCTTTTAGAGCACTCCACTCCACTGTCCTGTTATGATCATCAAGGGTTGTCCCATTTGTCTTGGAGGAAAATATTAAAACAAGAAAATGGAAAGAACAAATTCATGAAGGCTAAAGTAACAAGCTTGTAATTGCAAGCTTGTAATTTCTAAAAATTTAGAAATTGAATAAGAGTAAAAAGTTACAAAAAAAACAACAATTAAAGTACAGATAACAAAAAAAACATCTGCTTGATACTAATACCCTTGTTTTGGCAGAAATGTATGGCGTCTGCAAACTTTTGTCTATATGGTGTATGTGTTCAGACAAATGGGCTCAAAACGTACCCCCTTAAGTTGCAAAATCAGTGGTTTAAACCTCTTGTTAAATTGCCCTGTGACCAGCTTGTGGTCTATTTTCACCAATAAAGTTTGTGCAGTTCTGCATTTTTTTCGGTTGGTTGACCTTTCAAAGCAGTGGGTCGTAGTCACTGTACCATGCCATGCCAGAAGTGTTTAGAAATAGAGACCATCCTATGGCATTATGTCTGCATTACCACCATTACCCCATTACCATTACTTTCATTCAATAGACAGTGTGTTGTTCATTTACAACTTGTTAGCTTTTGCTTATTAGATCTGCCTCACATTGTCTTGCAGGGTTTGGCAATCGAGAACTGTATGGACCTCTATGAAGAGCTAAATGTTTTCTCTCCAAACCAGGATGGAGAGGCATCCTGGCAAGTTGAGTCCCCAGAACAGCAGTGACAGTTTCATACAGATTTACCTTTTACATTTACAGCATTTAGCAGACACCCTTATCCAGAGCGACTTACAACTCATACAGTCTTACAATTCAAGCAATGGTGGGTTAAGGCCTTGCTTAAGGACCCAACTATGGCAGTTTTGGCAGAGGTGGGATTTGAACCCAGCACCTTAACCGCTAGGCTGCCGCAGTCCAGTTCAGATAATGTGAAATATACCACATAGATATGACTAATCACATCAGTTAAACATTAGTACCCTTAAAGTACTTAAGAAATGGACGGATTGTAACTCTGGGAGATTTTTTTCATTTTTCATCTTTGGCTTCTTATTGAATTGTTGTTGCTTTGATATCACATAACAGAACATGCACATGCTATGTGCTTAACCATGTGCAGGCATACATACAGCACACACATCTACATGCTTACACACAAACACCTACGTACACAGCTCTACCTTGTTTCTCATGCTTATCAAGTTATTATATAACCATGTAATGTTTTATTTTTGTATTTTCATATACTGTATGTATGTATTTTTACTGGGGAGCTAAAGCTTGTTTTTTAATGTTTTGAGGTGCTCTATTTGTCAGTAGTAGAAAAAAGGCACAATTTTAAGGTTGTTTAAACTAAATAAAGGAATGTGGCCACCAGCTGCCTTCTCTTTCACTTCATTTCTGATTCCAAACAGGGGACGAAGAAGGTCAGGTGATTTTCCACAACAGCAGCAAACATGCGATGATCATAAACCCATGCTTAGGAGAATTGCTAAAACTTTACTTTGAGGACCACAAACCCATGAAGTCATGAAGTAGTAATGCAATGTACTATACACAACAGTGCTTAAAAATCTGCAAGCCTGTTTCTGCATGCAAACAATCAGATATTCACAAAAGTCAATGATACAAAAAGGGATACAATTATTATAATTATATTATATAAGTTCATGTTGTCTGCTATGAAATGTAAGTTGAAGTAAATGTAAAGAAAGAAAAACTATTATATTTCTCAGCAACAATAAATGTATTCGATTCTATTTTATTCTATTCTATTTACCATTCCCCATACCGTTTCTGATTTGGGGTTGTAGTTGTGTTTATTGATACACAATATGGAGGCATGCCACATACTGAAACCAATGGTTCAGCGTAAGAAACAGAATAACAGAGAAAGGAAAAAAGATACAGGAACCAAGTATTAGCTCATGAGTTTTCTAAGCATCCAAAACAGAACAGCACAGATCATTTGCAGACAGGTGACATGGTGTGTTATTTAAATATGCATTCTCATTATTTATTTGCGGCAGCACGAGGGTAGCACCTCTGCCTCACAGCATTTAGTTCCCGGGTTCAATTCCAGGATAGAGCGGCCTGGATCCTTTCTGTGTGGAGTCTGCATGTCCTCCCTGTGTCTGCGTGGGTTTACTCCGGGTACTAAGGTTTCCTCCCACAGTCCAATGACATGCATGTTGGGTTGTTTGGTGTCTTTAAATGTGGCCCTTAGTGTGTGGCTGTGTATGTGTGCCCTACAATGGATTGGCGCCCTGTCTAGGGTTGTTCCTGCCCTTGCGCCCAGAGTTGTCGGGTGAGCACCGACTGGCCCACAACCCCATGTAGATTAAGCGGAAGATAATGGCTGAATTACTTATTTGACAGAATCAACCTACTTCCTCTATATAATATCAGCATCCATGTGAATAGCCCTGTTGTTACACTTTGGGTGGACAACTAAAGTAAGTCCAAACCTTTTAGCTCAGACTCTTTAGCTGTGCCCCACTCAGGGACAAGATGAATATAATTAATAAGGCACAAGGTCAAATCATCTTTGTATAGCTGCAACAGCCACTCAGAAAAAAAAACGACAGAGCCAATTTAACCAAATCGTTATTAGGAAGTATTAGATTCTAATCATAATACTGTGGAAGCCTCATAAGACTGTGGTAGCCTAGCGCCTAAGGCACTGGACTCTCAACCTAAAGGTCTAGGGTTCAAATCCCACCTCTGCCAAAGCTGCAACAGTTGGGTCCTTAAGCAAGGCCCTTAACCCACCAGTGCTTCGATTGTTAGAGCATATCAGTTGTAAGTCGCTGTGGATAAGGGTGTCTGCTAAATGCTGGAAATATACAATGTAAATACCAGCAAGAAAAGCACATCAAATGCTGGTCTGCTTTCCTGTTTTTAGCAGGGCTTTTTTGAGATTTGCCACTTAACCTGAACTCTCTCTAATCGACGTTGAAAACGAATCCAAACAATATGGAAATGCTAGCACATACACAGCAGTTATTAGCTGGGTGTTCTCTAATCTGTACACGCAGCGCCATCTACTGGTAAGAGAACAACACGACAATGATTTGCTCTGTCTTGATTTATAAAACGCCATAAATGGAATCGTGTTTAGTTTGCCTTCTCTAAACAAGATTGGCTCTTTATTCATGACTAGCAAAATCTGTTTGCACCAGCATAAACCGATTTTACCTTACTGTATGTAACATATTTAAATGTTTTATTATTTTACAGTTCTAATTCCAAGAGAGCACATTTTTACTATGACAGAACTGGAAAGATGTAAGAAAAATCATTTAAAAATTCTTTGACATGTATTTCAAATGAAGCACAACATGCAAGTTGCTAAGGCTTGTCAAAACTTTTGCATAACTTTTCCACATGACATAAAGTCTAAATAGACTACAGAAATAGTAACAGCAGCTTAATCCCCAAGATAATCATTCCTGCTTCAGGCATCCCAAGTTGCAAAACTTAATTTCAGGGATGTCATCTTCTACCAACTGACTGTACATTTCTGACATCGACAAGAGAAGGCCAGAGACATACTAAAGCCTGTCACCAGGGACCTGCTCATAAGCAAAAGCAAAGGATTACTGCTCATACTACATGTGTGAATGAGTTACTTATGATCCTTTGTCCAGCTGCACATGGGCTATTATATATTGCTCTCAACTATAGATTAATTAAAGGGTATGCAACAACTGACGTGTCCCTAAAACACCATGCTTGTTGTTGATATTCAAGGCATGTTCGTGTATACTATAGAAAGCTCAGAGATGTTGCCTCATTATCAGCCCCTGAATGGAGTTCAGGGGAAAAGCAGTAGTTGCTTAGTTGCTGCCAGCCACAAAAGCAGGAATGTCAGTGAACTAAAGATGATGGCACTGTAAAGACCAAACAAGACTATGAAAGAAATGCTGAAAGTATTTAAAAACATTCCACGTAATCACTATAAGACCGTGTCTGCATTTTAGAAATGTCTACGTCTTACGTAACTGACCATGAAAAGATCACCGAAAGTCCAGATTTTAACAAACTCAATTCAAAGTCAGGTATAGTCATATAGCAAGTTTTTATTACAACAGAGCATGATCTCAAATCAGGTTTATAAATATTTAGCTCCAACTGAGCAAGCATAGGGTAATATTTACAAGGATAATCTATCTAAACATGATGAGGAACAAACTCAAAACCTCCATGGGCAGCCTAGTTATATTTAAGAATTACACTGAATTACCCAAATGAGAAATGTATAATAATAGCTTAAACACAATAGAAATCATGATAAAGAGCAGAGGTATAGCTATTTAAATTTCACTTGTATAAATTATTATTAGTTTAAGTACAAAGACAAGCATGTCTTACCTACAGTCAAGCATGGTAGTTGGAATGTCATGATTTGGGGCTGCATGAGTGCTGCCGGCTATAAGGAGATACAGTTCATCGAGGGAACCATGAATGCCAACATGTACTGTGTGACACTGTGAATCAAAGCATGATCCCCTCCTTTCAGATACTGGGCTGTAGGGCAGTATTCCAACATGATAACGACCCCAAACACACCTCCAAGAGAAACTGAGGGTAAAGGTCAAGCATGTCTCCACACCTAAACCCTGTTGAGCATTTGTGGTGGAGCGCAAGGACTCTAACAACTACAAGCTCTGTAATGTCAGAGTAGAAAAGAGGAAGAACTGTCATTCATACTATCTGAAATGAAATAAAAGTCAAAGTAAATGTAAGAAAGACAGCATTTATTTTTTTTTAATTGCATTTTGCATTCTGTCCCAGCTTTTTTCTGAATTGGAGCTGAAAAAACCACAGTGAAAAAAAAAAATATATATATATAATTTATATATATATTGCTTATTATTTAGATTTATTAATAATATGTATAGCTACATCTCCAATACTAAGTGAAGTATTTTTCTGCAATGTGGGGTAACAATGGAAAATGCTTCTTTTTAAATAATATTTAATTTTATTTAATTTTGTATCATGATAAAAAGGTTTGTATGACCATTGGTGTATCATTGGTATATCACCATTGGTGTTAAGGTGATAATCAACTAATAAGAAACAAACCGAACTAATTAATATATTTTTCCTCATACAGATTCTTTTCTTATTTGTATTAATGACACAGCTTCTTGAAAGCTCTTTATTTAATATTCTACAGTGACCTCTCCTGGCCAAGCAGATTTTTCTGATTCAGAACACACACAGCAATGCAATAAATAAAATAAAGCCTAACTACCCGTATTGATCAATCTTCAACGAATTGTACCTTACATTGTTTCTAGGAATCAAAGAAAATGTATTTGCCACAGATATATTGGTACATTGAGCACAACAGCTGAGACATAGCTTTTGCTCATCTTGACTTGTTAGAAAGTCTGACCAGATGCTCAAATTCCTAACCCTTTCAAAAAAGCTTACAACCTAGACATTCTCACACCTGATACACAGGGAAGTTCAGGTCTGAGACAAATCCATTTCTTCCTTGGTGGGAAAATGAAGTGACAGATGTTTTCCTGGGCTTTTTTCCAAAAGGAAGGATTGTGTTAGAGAGCAGGGAAACTGGTTCCCAACATTCTCACAGATTACACATATATCTCATGGGATTTTCCAGCTGTGCACAATTCCTCGGGCCACAGAAGCACAGACATAGTGAACTGTTCAGGGGAAATCAGTATACTTAAAAATGCTGTATTAAAATGTTCAAGTGGGTGGTTACAGTGGCTTGAAGGCTTGCATGTATATGTATTTAGGTCTTTAATATGAATATTTCAATAACTTACAGGTAATGATACTGAACTTACATAAGACATATACTCATTTTAGATACTTAGCAAAGCAGGTCTACATTTAAGCATGAATATTTTACACACAACACAGAGATTGTGATGGCCCTGCCTAAAATAGGTCTCTAAAATTGTGCAGTTTACCAAATATTAATCAACACCCCATTTTTTAACCATTGTTATTTTTTAGCTCTAATTTCATCAATATTGGCTTGGTCTGTATTAAGTAGAGGAACAGCTGTTGTCCCATCTGAGTAGGCGTATCTTGTAAGTTGTCTTCAGTGCTTAGCTAGTGCAAAAAATCCAAAAATTCATTTATTCTGACTCTAAATGTGTTCATAAGTCACCACATGGATTGATGTTTTCTTATTCAGCATTGCATCTGATATACAAGGCTAACGGTAGATGTGAAGTAAATCAAATCTACTTTTGTTTGTTAGTTTATCTATACTTCTAAGAGAGATTTTGTTTTATGTCATTCTTGGGCTGGAGTCAGTTAATAAAAAGTATTTTTTATCTTGTAGGGACCCCAAACACACCTCCAAGAGAAACTGAGGGTAAAGGTCAAGCATGTCTCCACACCTAAACCCTGTTGAGCATTTGTGATGGAGCGCAAGGTCTCTAACAACTACAAGCTCTGTGATGTCAGAGTAGAAAAGAGGGTTGTTGTTTTTTTTAAAGAACTGTCATTCATATTTTTTATCTTGTATTTCAGTCACTGAGTAAACGTAAATGTAATTGTGAGCCCTGCTAAAGAAAAACAAGAAAGAACCAAATATCTTTCTGGTACAGTTGGTTGACCAGCATTCCATTGTCTAAAAGACAACAAATGCTGGACTCTGCTATTTATAGTTGTAGAGATAACGGCGGTCTGTCTCTACCCAAACCATGTTCAATTTAATTGGCTACACATTGAATGAAACTGAAACACCTGTCATTTTAGTGTGGGAGACTTGTAATATATCAAGAGCCATGGTATCCAGGGTAATGTCAGCATACCACCAAGAAGTACGAACCACATCCAACAGGGTTAACTGTGGACGCAAGATGAAGCTGTCTGAAAGGGATGTTCGGGTGCTAACCTGGATTGTATCCAAAAAATATAAAACCACGGCTACAGAAATCATGGCAGAATTAAATGTGCCCCTCAACTGTTTCCAACTGTACTGTTTCCACCAGAACTGTCCATCAGGATCCACAGGGTCAATAAACACATCCGGGCTGCAATAGTCAAACCTTTGTCTAAAACCAGGTATTTCAGTTTCATTGTCTAACCCCTGTACGTACAGTGTGTGATGATATTCCAAATACCCCTTGTCACATTACTCGCTGAAAATAAAACTTTTTACCAGTGGTATTTAAACATTTTGTCCCTCAATAAAATGGTACTGAAGTGATCATACTTTATTTTGATCAATTATCAATGCCAAAAGAAAAGACTAGCAGAAATCAATTCTCAAGTCTTCTAAATAAGTAAGATAAAATGCAAGTAAAAGGTAAATTTGACATGAATGTACTGTCCATCATGTTTTTTCTACTGCCCCTGAGTTTTAAAAGAGTCAACCAGCTTTACCAGAAAGTCCTTGGTCTTTCTTGTTTTTCTTTAGCAGGGTTCACATTTACTTTTGCATTTACAGTAACTGAAATACAAGATAAAATACTTTTTATTAACTGACTACAGCTCAAGAATGACATAAAACAAAATCTCTCTTAGAAGTATAGATAAACTAACAAACAAAAGAAGATTTTATTTACTTCACATATACCGTTAGCCTTGTATTAAAGACTCATAAGCCCTCAAAATGAACTCAAACATTTCTCCTCCATACTAAGAGTTTCTTTGGTTTAATGTGAAGAACGTTTATAAGATACATTACTATGCAAAAGTCTTGAACAGTCTATATTTTTCAGTTTATAATCCGCTTATTCTTTATTTAGGTTTACAGACAGTAGTCAATTTCTCTACATACGTCTATTCTGTGGTGGCCAGGACCCCACAGATCAGATCCTATTTTGGTGGTGGATCTTTCTCAGAACTGCACCGACACTGACTTGTTGGTGGTGTGTTAGTGTGTGGTGTGTTGGTATGAGTAAATTAGACAAATCAGTGCTGCTGGAGTTTTAAACCACTTCAGTGTCACGGCAGGACTGAAAATTGTTCACCAGCCATAAATGTCTAGCCACCAGCATGCTGTAGGCAGCGTCCGGAGAGCACTGATGAAGAAATACAAGATGACTAATATAAACTGTGTAACAACAGATAAGCTGCCGTCTCTGTTGAACAATGAATGAATGTCTCTAATAAAGTAGACAGTGAGTAAACAGTGTTTTTAAACTGCTGATCCACTTATACCAGCACCACATCAGTGTGACTGCAATGCTTAGAATGATCCACCACCCAAATAGTCCTGATCTGTGCTGATCCTGACCATTAGACATCAGAGTAAAGTGGCACAAACTATAGTGCGTATAGTACGAGAAACAGATGGAACACAGCTAGTAATTGAAAAATTAGAAGGGCAGTAAATAATGAATAAATGGAATTGAATTCGAAAATATGGAATGCCTAAGACTTTTAAACAGTATTGTGCATATTACAGTTTTAATTGCTCGAATAATGGCCATGCTTGTCTACTTTCATCATTCTACAAATTGTTTCCACTTAAACTAAAATTTCATCACATTTTCATGTTTAGGCCAGACTTTTTTAATTGCTTGTTCCTCGGATGTCCCTACTTAAGAATCTACTGAGGAGGGAGGGAAAAAAGCAACATTTATTTAACCTACAATTAAATTAAAGTGAATGTGGAAAAAAAAAAAATAAACAGAAGAAAACCGTTGGCTCTCCACCGGAGGGCGGAAAAGGTTAAAAAATGTTTTGATTTGTTTGTTTTTTTTATTTCAACCATTGGTTCTGCGGTGGATCCGAGAAATACCAAAAAAAAAAAGTCTGGCCTTAATTACCTTTTCATTACACACCTTAGCTATGACAGGAAGTTCTGACAATATTTGGGAGTCAGATGTAAGACCCAGTTACTAAAAACAGCAGTTTCTCAAGACCAGAGTTCAAACCCTGGGGTGGATGTACAAACATTGAGCTAAATTCCTTTAGGATTTCACTGCTAGTAGTCCATGGTAACTCTAAGAATTTCCCCCTCTTTAAAGATTATTTTAAGAGAGCTCTAGTTGTGTAACGGCACAAGGTAGGATAAGGGCCAATAAAGGTTTTCATACAGTTCCACCAGTCTTGTTTCTGGTTCTGACGCATACCGGTGTAGTACTAGAATTTATGGCCAAATAAGACTAAGACACTTTTGGACTAAACTCCCAAGCACTATATTTGGTCAAATATTAACCACACTACTCAAAAATACACCTAGTTTGATACACGATTGTGGCAGCACTATCATTTTCTTCAGTAGCAACAATGCAATTGATTAGAGAGAGAAAATGGATGCTGTGAAGTACACTCAAATTCTCATGGAAAAACCATGACCATCTGCTTGGCATGGGCAGGCCGTTTACCACTATGACAGTGCTCCTAATCTCACCTCATAGGATGCCCGAACATCCTTGATTGACCAAGTTATAGTCCTGATCTGACTGTGGTAGCCTAGCGGTTAAGGCACTGGACTCTGAAGGTCCTGGGTTCAAATCTGACCTCTGCCAAGCTGCCACAGCTGGGTCCTTAAACAAGACCCTTAACCCACAATTGCTTAAATTGTAAGAACATATCAGTTGTAAGTTGCTCTGGATAAGGGCGTCTGCTAAATTTCGTAAATGTAAATGATCTCACCACAAAATTTGCCTGAATGTTTCTGCAACAAAGAATGGACAGATATTCTCATCCACTTTTCCATGTTTTAATGTAGTTGTTCATGTTTTATTAATTTTCAAACGGTTGCAATTTTTCTTGATTTCAATGTAGTACGAACACATTGTAAATACCCCTAAAAATATAATGGGTTTTGACGTGATTATATTCTTTTCCTTGAAAAACCACTGACTCAATCTGAGAAGCCGTTCGTCCATTATGTCACATAAAAAGCATGTATGGAATTCCTGTAATTCTACTCAGCAATTTAGGATAAATACAATTTTTACCGCTGTAATTTTAGTGGGACAAGGCAACATTTGACTGAGGCATGTCCCCAGTAAAGTGGGTCTGATGAGGTCTGGTCACTTCCACAACCTGTTATAGCCCCAGAAAATATAATAAGATATGAAATACTTTTTTATTAACTGACTACATCCCAAGAATGACATAAAACAAAATTGCTCTTAGAAGTACAGATAAACAAAACAAAAGTAAATTTCATTTACTATCTACCATTAGCATTGTATTAAAGAATTATGAGCTTTTAAAATGAACTCAAACATTTCTCCTCCATACTAACAATTTTTTTGGTTTAATGCGAAGAACGTTTATAAGATACATTACTATGCAAAAGTCTTGAACAGTCTATATTTTTCAGTTTATATTCCGCTTATGCTTTATTTAGGTTTACAGACAGTAGTTAATTTCTCTACATACGTCTATTCTGTGGTGGCCAGGACCCCACAGATCAGATCCTATTTGGGTGGTGGATCTTTCTCAGAACTGCACCGACACTGACTTGTTGGTGGTGCGTTATTGTGTGGTGTGTTGGTATGAGTGGTTAGACACACCAGTGCTGCTGGAGTTTTAAATCACCTCATTGTCACTGCAGGACTGAATTGTCCACCATACTAACTGTTTCTTTGGTTTAATGTGAAGAACGTTAATCTGAGAAGTTGTTCGCCCATTATGTGTGTGTGGGCCTATGGAAGCCTAGTGGTTAAGGTACTGGACTCTGGACCTGATGGTTCTGGGTTCAAATCCCACCTATGCCAAGCTGCTACAGTTGGGTCCTTAAGCAAGGCCCTTAGCCCATCATTGCTTGAATTGTAAGCCTGTATAAGTTGCAAGTCGCTCTGGATAAAGCCGTCTGCTTAATGCTGTAAATGTAAAAAAAAAAAAATTTATGGAATTCCTGCAATTCTACTCAGCAATTTAGGATAAATACAATTTTTACCGCTGTAATTTTAGTGGTACAGGGCAACATTTGACAGAGGCATGTCTCCACTAAAGTTGGTCTGATGAGGCCGGGTCACTTCCACAACCTGTTACAGCCCCAGCAAATATAATCAGATATCAAACTGTTAAACCATAACAAAATTAAATCATACAGACGTTTCTATCAGAGATTGTTCGGCTCGTTCCGTTATTGCACTGGCCATGCTTCTAGAATGTGCTAACTAGCATAGCGCTATAGTGCGTGTAGGGAAGTGGAGGCATTTGGAACAGCGCCGCCGTGTTTCTCTAGCGCGATCGTTCTCCATCAGGTTGGTCCTGGAAGTGCAGCAGCGACAGAACGCGATTGCAGCTGCAGGGAGACAATAACGCGGTCGGCAGCGCAGGTAAGCAAAGCGCGTCCGTTTTTAGGAAAGGGGGACCGTTAAAGCCTTATCTTTTCTTATTTATTAGAGAACTGTTTTTGTTAGTATATCCCATATTGCGTCTGTGAGACGCTCGGGGTTCGGGATTCAATTATGGAAGGAAACGAAGACTGTCTTGGCCTGTGCATAAATATTGTAGTGAATATTTAAGAATATGTCGTGATTAACAAATGCTATACACGTTCTAGTGGAAACTAAAGCCTATATTATAGCCTAATAAATAGGACGTTTAGTCTTGGAGAATCGGCCACCAGCGGTATTTATTATGGCACTAACACTCCCATACAGCCTAGGCTTTTCACCGACCTGTTTTTCTCCGCTGCTACGAACACGCTGAAAACTGGGCTTTTTAAAAAAAATTAAAAGAAAAGAATAACTATTTAGTTTCGAGTTTGATATCCGTTTCCGTTTGAAAAAATGTGGCAATGTATTGCGATTATTTGGTGTTTTCCCATATTGAGCGCTTTCCCATGCATAAGGGCGTACAAAGCCTGGCATCGCAGACTCTCATTATGAAGAACCTGCACCTTACACGTTTTTTTTTCCCGCGCATCGCGTTTTCTGAACCGGGATCCCCCTCCACTGGATGTCGGTCCTTTCGCTTTCTTTTTGGGTTCGAAGCACGGACCATCGCCATGCACGCGCTCGTTAAAACAAGGCATGGTCTTGTGGTCGCGCTTCTTGCCGTCGCCTCTCGGCGTTTTAATGACATGCAAAACGACCCGCATGTACATGTATGATGGTGAGATCGTGCGTGTAGCTGCGCGTGAAGCGCTCATTATTGAGCCTGTTACCCTGCACACTGTGCGTCCTAATCGGATTGGAGATGGGGGTGAAATGGCTCTTGGCTCTGCTATCAATGGATAGCGCAGTGCTCAGGGTTTTGACAAATGACATCTTCATTGATTCCTCTGATTCCACCTAAAGCTATTGTTTGCCTGACCAGTCCTCCAGGGGACACACGTGATCCACATTTTTGTGGTCTTTCCTGTTTGTTTCAGGTGTGCTAGGAGAACATACAAACATGTAGGTCCCTGTGGACAGGATTAGGTGCCTTGCTTTAGACAGTGGCTTATTTTCGATGATGGTGATTGTGTGCAGGAGCTTGGAGGGTTGGTGTTTTGATTATTTTTTAATTTATGTTGATGATAGTTAGGAAATTCACTGGTTCAAGAGAAGCAGAATAAAGTGGGTCAACTGGCTGAGATCATTAGTAAAATGCTTCTGCTTTGCCATTTCCTTGAATTTAGCAAAAGTATGTGTATATATTCTCACACAAAAACTGAGTGCAAAAATGATACGTTAATGCGTCAGAAATACAGCCAAAACCTCATCTACACAGCATCAAAAGCCAAACTGTTATACATTTTACTGAAATTTTTTTTAAAACGTTCCTTACTGTATGATTACAAACACTATAGAATATAACAAGAAAATGGAAAGAAACGACTGATCCAACATCCAAATCACAAATGTTTCCAGTTGGGTTGAAATACTCAATAAATAATCATATATGGTTCATCTGTGTTTTCCCTTCAGTTATTTTAATACACTGCTTACAAAAATTCGGAGATATTTTATTTTGAAATGTCCCCAAATTTGATAAATTTGAAAAAAATCATTTGAAATTCATTTGAAAAAAATTCCCACACTTTTTTTGGTTAAGCATATTTTCAGTACAAGCCTTGTCAGTGAATTATGAGGGCAAAAAAGAACAAAAACCTCAGAACAAAACAATCATTCATTAATCGAAATCAGGTAAAATGCTCAGTTAATCGCAAACATAAAAACAGACATTAACTACTTATGCACATAGCTGATGCAAAGTAAAACAAAATTCATGTGAATGAACAAAATAAAAATATCACAAAACATCAAAGTATGACATGAAATCTGGGTTCAGGGAATTACTCAAGGATTCAACTGCGGTAGATTGGCAGATGTGGGATTTGAACCCTGGACCTTCCAGTCTCGTACTTTAACCACAGTCCCATTAGGATATCATTATTATTATTATTTTTTAGCTGTTTATGGCTAGCGTGCTTTGCTCGGAAAGGCAGATGTTTATTTCCTCTCGCAATTTGTCATAAAATGATAAGATCTCTGCTATTTAAGCGAACAGACCAGTTTGTCATTGATTTGTTGGTCATTAAATGGCATTACTGGTACAATGTTCTTCATTACAAACCATAAAAATAGAAGGACAATTTGAACAAAATGATGAAACTTATAAAAAAATGTTTTTATTGAGATTGCAAATCTCAAATTTTGCACATACTTGTGAAGTCCGTGCAAACTGTCATTACAGTAAAGTGTTAAATGCACTTTCACTATCAGTGTCAGAGGTGGCACCAACTGTATGTGGTACATATAAGAAATTTAGAGTTAAATTTTATTAAATTATAATAAGATTATATCAGTTTACTATGTTTAATTATACAGTCTGTGTGCCAGTTTTGTTCTTTCAGGTGCCATAAGAATAAGCAAAAATATGAACACTGTGGAGACCTTGATACTTTTCCTGAGATATTACTTCAGTTTTAGGCAATTAGGATCATTAATGCTTAGATTTATGGACCTCTGTTCATGTTTTTAAGCAGAGTATTGGCATGCTCATGGCATCTGCTGAGCAGCATAGGAAAAGCTGAGAGGTACTGTGCACTGTAAAAGGGTTATCATTAAAATAATAATTTACTGTCAAGGTAAAATTACTGTAAAAAAATTTTTTTTGCCATCATTTGTATAGCCCGTGTGTACTGTTGTCATTAAATTAATTATTGAAATTAAAATTTGAATAAATTCCTTGACTAACAAACTTCCCTGGTGCCAGGGGATTGTTTAGTTGGGCAGTTCCCACCCATCAACCATGCCTCACTAAAGGGTACTGATATGTCCTAAGTAATGCATTTTTACTGTTTGATTCAAATTCTAATATGTGTAGCTGGTAAAATATATGCAGCAAATATAATGATTTAAAGATTGTGGAATTTTACATTGGCATGACTTGCCTATGAGAGTAATTTAACATAGAGATTCAGGGACGAATAAAGGATGCTGTTAATGGTGTTTGCAACAGTGACACAATTATCTTTATTGGGGTTAAGAAGTAAATTAAGCAAATTCAAAAGGACTAACTAATAACACATGGTTATATTATGATTATAGACTCATCAGATGCTTTATTATAACATCAATGTTTGATGTGTTGTGTATTCAGAGATGCTGGCCTACATATCTGGGTTGTAACAAGTGGTTACTTGACTTTTATGTTTTAATCTCTATCAGATCAAACAAGCTGGCAATTCTCCTTTAACCTCTAGCATGTTTTGCCCAGGGAACTGCTACTCACTGTTTTTTTTTTCATTTTCAGACCATTTTCTGTAAACCCTAGAGATGGCTGAACAGGTGTATCTAATAAAGTGTCAGTGAGTGTAAATATGTTCTAAACAAAAGGTTAACTTGCGGTCAAATAGCACCTGTGAGCTGAGGTCTGTCATCTCTGCATATATATATATATATATATATATATATATATATATATATATATATATATATATCACAAAAAT
>JAVSBV010131645.1:0-17436 GCA_033117975.1 Parotocinclus spilosoma
TTCTCCCCCGTTTTTGCCCCCACGTCGGGTTAACTCCCTTCCCCGCATCCTTGGGTCCTTAAAACGTTCCGTAACACTTTTGTGACGTGTTCTACCCTGTTTAGTCAAAAAAGGGCCGAAACAGTCCATTCCACAATACGTGAAGGGTGGTGTCGGTTCTGTCCACTGTGTTGGCAAATCACTCATTCTCTGTCCTTCAGCTGACCTTCTGAGCTTTCGACAAGTCACACAGTGATGAATATAAGTTGCCACTGCTCTGCTTAATCCAGGGATCCAATAGCCATTGGATCTAACTTCATTAATAGTCAAACTCCTTCCCTGGTGTTTTACCTGCTCATGGTAGTAAGGTAGCATGGTAGTAATCATGCTAGTAATTGGCATGGCCCTTTGGGGATGATGGTAGGGTGCTTAAATAAGTCAGGAAAGGATGAGCAGCGGAGTCATCCTCCCACCTTAAGAATACCGTTCGCATCCAGAAAGACGTCGAGGTGATGCAGCTTGTTGCGTATTGGTAGCTGATCTCCTTTGTTCAGTAGCTTTATCTCTCTGCTGTATGCTAGAGTCTGTAATTCTCTGATAATAACTATTTCCGCACTCTGCCGCTCACTTACTTTTGAGAGGGTATTCGACTTATCTCCTTTAGTACGTCTAAGGAGGCGTGCTGTAGCTTGTATGGCTCTGGACCAGGATGAGAACTTTGACAGTCTATCTACAAGCCTGACCTGTTCTGTAGTCTTTGTTTGAAATGTTTGAGCCTTTCTTACTTCTGGGTCTCCAACTGACAGTTCACAGACCCCTTGTGCTTGGGTGGTTATTTCCTTCTCCCACAGAAATCTGGGACCAGTGAACCAGTTAGATAAAAGCAGCTCATCTACTGATATCCCTCTTGAGGCATTGTCAGCTGTGTTTTCATGAGATGTAGAACCACTGTTTGGGACTTGAATAATAAAAAATTTTCTGCACCCTATTTGCTACAAAGGTGTGAAAGCATCGAGCATCATTATTGATGTAGCCCAAGACTACTTTAGAGTCTGTCCAGAAGAACTCTTCTACATTAGAATGATCTAGCTCTTCTCTTAGTGTACTGCTAACTGATACAGGAACTGCTGCTGCTGTTAATTCTAACCTGGGTATTGTGGTGATCTTCAGTGGTGATACACAGCTCCCATGATAAGAGCACAGTTAATTTCTCCATTCTCATTCTTCACTCTCAGATAAGAGCACTGACCATAACCACTGGTGCTAGCGCCTAAAAAGTGATGCAGTTCTGTTTTGATCACCTTTCCGAAGTCAATGGGCAAGTAGCATAGATCTATGCGTATCCTTTCTAATTCAGCCAGGTCCCTTTGCCATTTCTCCCACCGTGGCCTTAGCTTCTCTGGCAGTGGGTCATCCCAACCGGTACCTTGGTGACACATTTCCTGTAGGATTCTTTTTCCTTTCAGGACGTATGGCGCAACAAAACCTAGCGGGTCATAAATAGAAGCAACACAGGACAGAATACTGCGACGTGTTGCTAGGTGGTCCTTTGGTGCAACTTTAAATGTGAAACTATCACTCTGAATGTTCCAGTTGATCCCCAATGCTCTCTCTGTGGTTGTGTCACTGAATGTGAGATTCTTTGTCTTTATGTCTGTGGTGAGTTCTGAAGAAGGGATACTCTTCAAAACTGCACTGCTGTTAGACACAAATTTATGAAGGCGAAGTCCACCCTTTGCACACAGTTCACGTGCCTCATTGCAAGGTGAATGGCCTTCTCTGCCGACTCCATGCTGGTGACCACATCATCCACATAGAAATCCCTTTCAATGATCCTAGTGGATACGTGGATCTATGCTCCTTGGCAAGCTGCTTTAATCCATAGTTCGCACAACCTGGTGAAGACACGGCCCTGAAAAAATGCACTTTCATTCAGAATTTGTGAGGAGGCGCGCTCAAATCTCTGTTTTTCCACCACAAGAAGCGCAGATAATTACGATCATCCTCCTGCACGTGAAATTGATGGAACATCTTCTCTATGTCGCACATCACAGAATGGGGTGCTGCCGGAAACAAATTAGTACACCTGTCAGATTGCTTGTCATATCTGGTCCTGACAGGAGATGTTCATTGAGATTGGTTCTCTTGTACCTTGCAGAACAATCAAACACTACCCGCAACTTTTCTGGCTTTTTGGGGTGATAAACCCCATGGTGAAGTATATACCATGTCTCTCCATAAGCTCCATCATCAAGTACCTCTTCTGCATCTCCTTTCTCAATGATATTTGTCATGTAAGTGATGTAGTCATCTTTGTATTTTTCATTTGCCAGGAATTTTTGTTTTAGGTGTTAAAGTCTAATGGTGGCAAGCTGTTTGTTATGTGGTAAGCACAGTCTTTCCTTAAACGGCAGGGGCATCTCATAATGTCCGTGTTCATTTTTCCTTATGTTTTCCTTTAATTTGTTAAGAAAAATGAGATCTTCTTGAGAGACAGCTTTGTCTTTGCCTTGGATGTCTCTGAAATCAGACTCAAGAGCTCTAATTGCATCCATAGGAGTTACAGCGGGGGCACCTTTACCAATACTCTGTGACAATGACTAGATATTTGTGTATCAAGTTGAGGTGATGAGCAGCCTACGATACTCCACCCCAAGTCAGTGAGGACAGCATAGGGCTCGTCATCACCACCTGTTATAACTTGTCTGGGCACTAGAGTTCTGGAACAGTTGTAACCGATCAACAGACCTACTTCGCAACAGTGGAGAGGTGGCTGCTATCGCTGTAAGATGACTCCATCTCTTGGACTTTTTCACTTCTCATTGTCATGTTTTCACCCATCATCGTATTAAGCTTCAGTTTTACTGGGCAAGCATTCACCTGCAATTCATTACTGACATCTTGTTCAATGAATGTCGTGTCGCTCTGAGTATCTAGTAGGGTATACACCAGTTTCTCTTTCAATGGATTTTTGTTGTGCGACACCCATACTGGCACTATCATGGAAGTGCTGATTGATTGATCTGCACTGATGATGTTAAGCGGCCGGACAGTTGCTATTTCAGTTTCATTGTGGTGTACTGAGTTTTCGGTGGTAAGAAGTTTTTCTTGCTTTGCATTTTTTCCATAATTTTCATCATGAAGGCCGGTGGGGTGCCTTCCTTTACATGTGGCACATGTATGCCGGTTGCGACATTCTCTTGCTCCATGACCGAGTCTTAGACAGCCATAACACAGTTTGTTGTCTTTCACATATGGCCTTCTATACTCCAGTGATCTTTTCAAAAAGTCTGGACACTTGAAGAGCCAGTGGTTGTCCTGGCACAGCATACAGGAGACCCTCCCCCTTCCTTTGTTTGCCACTTGTACACAATTGTCCACCACTGCTTGAGTATTTAAGACACTTGCTTTGTTTCTCTTAATTGTCTTTAAGCCCCTTTTTTCGTTTGATGTTTCAGATGCGTGGAGAGCGAACTGTGATGTGACTGGATTGCAGGCTATTTCTGCTTCCATCAACATGAATTCGGTGAATGGTCTGAAACAGGGAAATCTTTGCCTTCTGCGAGAGATAACTTTGCGGTTCCATCGAGAAGCTAACCAATCTGGCAGTTTTAGCATCAATTTTTGGTTCTCTTCACAATAATTTATAATGTCTAGACCTTTCACATGGGGCATGGCCTGAACACAAGCATTTAGGAAGTCTGAGAAGTTTCTTAGACCTTCAGCATCTCTAGACTGAATTTTTGGCCAGTTAGACAACTTCTCTCTAAAGGCCCTTTGGATGACAAAAGGTTGGCCATAATGTTGATTAAGCTTCTTGCAAGCATCACTGTAAGCTTCCTCATCGTTCTGATAGAAAGTTCCTTCAAGGCATTTGTGAGCTGAGCCACTAACGTACCTCTTAAGATAATGCAGTTTATCTGCTGTAAAAATGTTCTTTCTGTCTATAAGAGACATGAACGAAGGCTTCCATTCGATGTATTCAATAGGGCTGCCATTAAACACCTTGGGCTCCGGCATGGGAAGTCTATTCAATGCTATACTGTGTTGAACAGCTTGCGACAAGCCAGATACATTAATGGATGGAGATGATGTGGCTGTACTAGGGTGCTGTGTGGCAGAGGGAAAAACATGCTTCTGAATTACAGGGTCTATTTGAACAGATTGTCTTTCTGACTCCTGCTTTATTTCTCTATTGTAGACCTCAAACCTTGCATGGGCTGCCTTCAAGTCCCTTTCTGCCTGCAAGCGTTCCAATTCCGCATTCTGCAATTCCAATTCCTTCCTGTGTTGCTCCTCTAAAGTTCTTATTTTTTCCCTTTGCTTTCTTTGTTCCAGTAGCACCTCGTATTTAGCTTCCTTCACTGTTAACTCTGCGGCTGCATCTGCTCGTTTGGTTGCGATACACGATGACATAGAGTACTGACTGATAATGGACTGCGAAGCAGTTGAACCATAGATGGAGTGAGCATACTTTAATTCTTGCCTTGCTTTACGAGCTTGTTTTCCACTATTCGTACAGGTTCACCAGCCTTCTCTCCTTTTTATTTTGCTCATCTGTTTTGTAAACAAGCATTTTCTGTGTAGGTACTCGTGGGCGCGCTGAGCGTCTAAGCTCTTCTGAAGCATCTTGAACATTGCTTTGTAGTTTAGAAAGGACTCTTTCTTTGTATGGTATAGTTTCCTCTAGTTCTTGTATTATTTCACCTTCCGTATTTTCATGCCTTAGCATTGCTTCACATTCTTCAATAGCCCTTTGGGGAATTGCAGCCCGCTCTATATTATCCATTTTATGACTGCCTTTGCTTTAACCATCACACACTTCGGCTTACCGCTGCATTTGCTAGTTTACCGTCACCGTTGAATCCGTAGTGTTAGCACTGCAGCCGTATAGCTGGAGAGGTGAAGCTCTTACTGTAGCATTCTCGTTTTCGAAGGATGGCTTGAGTCTTTACTGGTGGGTTTTAAAATTGTATTACTTACAATGTTAAACAACACATAAATAAGGTAATAACCCTAAACCAACGTAAGAGCTTGTGCCTCAACAAAAACGAGATCTTAAACTGTAAACTCTGCTCTGTACACGTGCTCTAAAACTTTCTCCGTTCTCAAAAATATGGAAACTTATCGGCAGCCTTTAAAAACAAAAGTCCCACAGTACATTACAAGGCTTTAACAGGGCAGATACAATTTAAAGCATCATACACGATCAAAACATTACACAAAATCAATATATTAATAACCCTTTTTATAGGGGCATTTACAATTATGTTTATTTACATCTTGCTTACGTCCCAAGTAAGGTTCAACCTTAATACCTTCTTCCCATACTTCCTTTCTATATTCCTTCAATTCTTGCTTTTTCATTTACAATGCCTGTCATTCCTTTAACATTTCCTTAATTCAACCCTTTTCCTGTGTAGTCTTTCTTGAAATGTCTTATTATCCTTAATATTTAATTCATTATGAACCCTGCCTTTAGGCCCCCAGTCATGAACATTTTTAATTTAGACCTTTTACGGCACAATTCTTTGACTCTCATTCCCTTAATACTTTGTTTCTGACATCTTTTATTTGTTTCTTCTGTCTTACATTTGTTATTTGTATGCTTTTTAAATTCTCCATCTCTTCATCCTACTGTTTTCAATCCCCAGATCCATTGTAAATCCTTCTTTCATTCCTTCCATCCTTTATCCGGTAAAGTTTTTAGTATTTTCCTCACTTTCTTCTTTTCTTCATCCTTCGTTAAATGCTTCAGTCGGCACCTCCTGCACACCATCCTTTCCTGACCTTTCTTCATCTGTCTTAAGGAAGTGGGTTTGGAGTCCATCCTGAAAATACCTTGAAGAGCAGCAGTCCATCACAGGGAATCCTTCACTCTGTCTCACACCTCTTTCACACTTGGAGGCCATGAGGTTAGGATCGAATTTATTTTATAAGGATTTGTTTTGTCACATACAAAATAAATGATTGCTTGCTTAAATCTACACTACGAACACCTTGCTCATATATATATATATATATATATATATATATATATATATATATGAGCAAGGTGTTCGTAGTATATATATATATATATATATATATTTTAATAAATCCATCCATGTATATTCAATAAAAAACATTATTGCATGAGGATTCATACCTTGAAGTATTGTGTATATGGGTTTAATCTCCCATCTCATAAAGCTAATGCATCAATTATTATTATTATTATTATTATTATTATTAATAATAATAAAACATTTTCTTTGTGTTAGTTTAACATGAAGCCTAAGCTTGTTTTAATAAAGCAAGCGACACATGATGAAGCTTTGGGTTTGAGGAGAAATCGCCTAAGTCCCGAATATCTGCATCAAATGTGGCACAGAGAATGAAGCAGAGCGTAAAAAAAGCTAGAGGATGAGAGCTTCATCCTGGCTCAACAGCCCCCTGCTGACAGACGACATTACGAGCCGGAGCTTAGGAGGAAAAGGTTGAGCTCGTTCATCCGTGGCGTAGCTCGTGGAGTTTTTTAGCCACACTCTCCAGCTCAGACTCAATCAGGGCCAAGTTCTCCATCTCAGCTTCCTGCAAAAGATGAGAAAGTGGAAGTGCTGATGACAGGACCTGTTAATAAATTGCAATAGACTTTTCAGAGCATAAAGGACATACACTGATTCACCTCTGAAGCAGACATGGAAGTTTAATTTTTCATTTTTAATTTTTATTTTTATGTATTCCTTTTAAGAGCTAAACATGTTTACACATACTTCAGTTTTATTTATGTACAGGTAAGCTGTATTCTGTTCATTTTAACCTGTTTTATCAATTATAAGAAGCTGTAACAGGAAATAATCTTAAGTCTTTCACATTTGGACATCGCGTCTGTAGACAGCTGGTGAAATTCTAAAAGGTTTAGCTTGTATATTGTTATATTGTTATAGTGTACAGTGTTGTAAAAAAGTGTTTGCCCCCTACCTCATTTCCTGTTTTCTTGCATGTTTGTCACACTTAATTGTTTTGGAACATCAAACCACTTTAAATAGTAGTCAAAGACAACACAAGTAAACACAAAATACAATTTGTAAATTAAGGTATTTATTATTAAGGGAGATAAAAAATTCAAACCTACATGGCCCTGTGTGAAAAAGTGATTGTCCCCTAAACGTAATAACTGGTTGGGCCACCCTTAGCAGCCACAACTGCAACCAAGCGTTTGCGATAATTTGCAATGAAGTCTTTTACAGCGTACTGGAGGAATTTTGGCCCACTCATCTTTGCAGAATTGTTCTAATTCAGTTACATTAGAGGGTTTTCGAGCATGAATGGCCTTATTAAGGTCATACCACAGCATGTCAGGACTTTGACTAGGCCACTCTAAAGTCTTTATTTTGTTTTTCTTCAGCCATTCAGTGGTGGACTTGCTGGTGTGTTTTGGATCATTGTCCTGCTACAGAGCCCATGTTCGTTTTAGCTTGAGGTCACGAACAGATGGTCGGACATTCTCCTTCAGGATCTTTTAGTAGACAGCAGCAGTCATAGTTCCATTTATCACAGCAAGTCTTTCAGGTCCTGACGCAGCAAAACAGCCCCAGGCCATCACACTACCACCACCATATTGTACTGTTGGTATAATGTTCTTTTTCTGAAATGCAGTGTTTATTTTACGCCAGATTTAATGGAACACACACCCTCCAAAGAGTTCAACTTTTGTCTCATGTCATGGTAAAATAGAGATGAGCTTTAATGTTTTTTTTGCTTAGTAGTGGTTTTCTTCTTGGAACTCTGCTATGCAGGTCATTTTGCCCAGTCACTTTCTGATGGTGGAGGCATGAACTCTGACCTTAACTGAGGCAGTTCTTTGGACGTTGTGGTGGGGTATTTTGTGATCTCTTGGAAGAGTCGTCGCCGCGCTCTTGCGGTAATTTTGGGCAGCTGGCCACTCCTGGGAAGGTTCACCACTGTTCCATGTCTTTGCCATTTGTGAATAATGGCTCTTACTGTGGTTTGCTGGATTCCCAAAGCTTTGGAAATGGCTTTATAACCCTTTCTAAGACTGATAGATCACAATTTCAAAAAGTTTAAGAGACGTCCCAAAACTGTGCTTTCTGCACCTTTGCCCCGACTGATGCTTTGGCGTCCTCTCGCAACAAGTTCGCGCGTTGCTCCCATTCGGGAAGCAACAATGGCGTGCCACATTATACTTTCGGTTTTATTATGTGAGGGGTCTGAACCCCTTTCAGTTTTATATTATTTCCCCATTCTTATTATACGGTGTGGGATATGTTTATCCTGCATACTTGGGTCCAAATTAAAAACCACCACATCTCGTAACAGTCTGGGTTCTCCCTGTGTCTGCATGGGTTTACTCTGTATGCTTCAGTTTCCTCCCACAGTCCAAAGACATGTGTATTAGGTTAGCTGATTACACCACTGACTTGAGTGTACATATAACTGCGAGACTGTGGTAGCCTAGCAGTTAAGGCACCCACCTCTGCCAAGCTACTACAGTTACGTCCCTGAGCAAGGCTCACAACTGCTTGGATTGTAAAGACTGTATCAGTTCTAAGTCGCTTTGGATAAATGTCATATGTGCCAATGCCAGTGTGTTACTTTAAAGGCCACTTTTTGTCTGGGAAGCTTTCATGCCTGTATAATTCATTATTATAAAGCTATTAGCAATTAGTGTGGCCGAAATAACAATGAGGACTAATTGGAAGGGAATGGCTACAAACCTTTGGACATATGGTGTATCCAGACTGCAATTACATCTTTTGTTACTCTTAAAAAAATCTGCATTCATATAATGAATACGTGATAAATGTCGCACTGAGCCATGAAACACTTTGTTTGTCTAAATTACAGTACATCAATTCTAATATATATATTATATCAATTCTATCAGAGCAGTTATGTCATTTCTGTATCAGATAAATTTGTTGCCGGTCACTCCGGTCCAAGTGGGGTGATTTAATCACTGCTCAAACACTTTATATTCTCAATTATAGCAAACACATTGGACGTGTAAGAATCAATCCAATTTTCTGTTTGACTCCATATCGTTAGGCTAGAGACTATAATTACACCAATTCCAAGTATTAGACAAAATTAACATCTTAAAATAAAAAAATAAGTAATAATAATAATATACACATCATAAAGTGCGCTTTGTTTGTACACTCAAGTTCCACTTACCACATATAAGCACTTTGAGGTTCTACAATTACAGACTGTAGTAAATCTGTTTGTCTATAAATTTAGTTTGCACCCTTTACAGAAAGGAAACTTTCGGCGGATGTGGAGATCGCTGTGTCATTACCACAACAACAGATGCTAAACACTTCATGGCAGTAGGCAGGCTATTGTGCTGGCTTTTTACCTGACACAAAATATTGTTGCTTTCACCATTCACATTTACATTTGAATAAGTTTAAAGAATATTCAATTATTGGATTAAATCAGTTTACAAACATTTTTCTAGCCTGGGCATAAAAATTGATTGATTTTGATTGATTGAACTGATTTATAAAGTTTTGGTTGACTTTTATTGGTTTACTGGAAACACATCATTTAGTTATTGGTATTTTGAAATTCTATTTAATATCATTGTTTTCCTTTTAAACAGCTAATGTGTTCCAAGTTTTCACATAATAAAGGATTGATTTTACATACCAGTACTTTAGTTTTCATCCACCCACTCATCCATGAAGCATTAGCAATGGGAATTATGAATATGGATCCAAAATGTGAATGTATTTTTGCAGCTCTTGGCTATTGGCCTTGATGTTTGGCAGAGGCCATTACTCAGGTTATTTAATTTACAAAGAGCTACATTTCATCTGCGATATCACAGGCTCCAGTGTGTTACCTATGCCAAGTGCTTTAAAAGTGACTAATAGCCATTAGTGCCTGATGTCAAATCTCTTTATTTAGGTTATTTCACCATTTCAGGCCAGAACCATTTGAAATTCTCTGCTTGTAAAATTGGGAAGCAAAGCTTATTATGAGTGGCACTTTCCCTAATTGAATTGTAAAGCCACCCCATGTGTGTACAGACCAGCAATAAGACTCAAGATGAGGAGTTTGACAGCATACATAAGCAAGCACATTGTTTGTAATAAGCTAAGACATTCAAATCTAGGAGGAATGACTGTGAATGTACTAGCTGTACTGGCTCTTGCATGGCCAAACGGTCTTGTGTTAATGGCTTTTGGACAGTTGGGTTCAAGGGTACAGACGCTTATGGAACTCTAGGAGTCTGACATCACCAGCTGCTTCAGCTTCCACCATCAAAGTCTGCAGACACAACAAGCAGCACAAATTAAACTTATTCGAGTAATCACATAACAGAAGTGCCTCAGTGGGTGGCACCATTGTGTTGATCTATCCGAGTCCTTTCTTCGTGGAGTACGCATGTGTCTGAAGGCTGTCACGGTGTATTAAAGGGATTCTGATCCTACATCAAGTAATGATCTATTTTTGGAGGGCTAAAGGAATTTCAGAATACAAATGCATTCTTCTAAGGATTAGTTAGAAATTCAATTAACGTCACTGTGAGGCTGCTTAGAGCAGCTGGTCTAGCTTTGACTTTGTGATACTGACAAGGATAGGCTCGGGTCCCCTGTGCAGAAATGAACTAATCAGAAAATGCTTGGTACAGGGTGCAGAATTATTCCAGAGGTGTTAATTGTAAAACAGCTTCAATGATCATTTGAATGAGCTCTTGGATTAGGCAGTATAATAATACTACATAGGTTAAATTGACAATGCATTTAATAAAGTGTAATTCCATTATTGCCAGTGAATTACAGATGTGCCCTGTTTGTTGTCTCTATCAATGTGAATGTCTGGTTTAACGGGCTTTGTGAAGGTGGCATGAGGGTCTGACGTCCTGTAGTCGACCCTGTATTTACTGCTCGGCACCGTAGCGCTCAATTGGCATTTGCCATAGAACACCATAATTGGTCGATCGACAGGGTCTGGTGGAGGGCCAGTAATGGTCTGGGAAGGGATGTCCCTGGAACGATGCACAGGCTTCTGCATGCTTGACAGAGGCACCCTGACTGCTATTAGGTATCAGGATGAAAACCATGGACCCATTGTCAAACCCAACGCTAGTGCAGTGTGCCCTGGGTTTCTCCTGGTGCATGCATGACAATGCCCGGCCTCATGTGGCAGAAGTATACAGGCAATTCTTGGAGGATGAAGGAACTGAACTGATACCATATTCCATTTAGAAATAACCCCTCATTTATTTGAGCAGTTTTGGTCTATCCGATGCTGTCAGGTTGGACAGTCTAAGACTGTCCAGTTTAGTGATGCGCTGGGCCAGATCTGGGAGATCTCCCAGGACACCACCCGTCGTCTCATTGGGTGCTGTCAAGCATTTATATAGTGTGGAGATCAAGAGAAGGCTATACTATCAAATGTCATTCTGAGTTGCTGCTATGAAATTTTAGCTAAATCACCAAGCCTGCTGTATCATTTTTCACTTTTTGTGGTGTCTTTAATTTCTTTCCTCTATAGGGTGAACATTTTCACTTTCATCAGAAGATTTGCCATCATTTTATTCCTAACGCATTACCTACTCTTTATCAGGAAAGATATTTTGCATGATTTTTCACATTGAGATCTAATGTGATTTTAATAGTTTTTTTGTTTTTTGTTTTTTAGAAGATTTTTATATTTCCTGTCTTGATGTGACATTAAAATGGCCTCTGGTGCTGATAGCAACACCAAATAAACAAAATCACACTTGTAGTTTTGTCTGTCATGATCACAATGCTTTCTATCTTGGTAGGTGGAGCACAGTATGCAGTACAATAATTGTATACATTTAATTATCGCAATACGACATACAAGAGAATCTTGTGTGGAACAAATTTTGTCATGCTCTAATCTGGCATTTATTTGGGTCTAAACCACATGAAATGCGTTATCCGCCCCATCCACAACTTGGCCAAATTAATTGTACGTTTTTATACACTGCACTGTGTATTGTATTGTTTTGCACTGTGTTCTGTTGCACCGTGATCTTGGAGAAACGCTGTTTCATTTCAGTATGTACTTGACAATAAGACCTCTCTGACTCTGAAAACTGCATTGCAAATAACCTGTGTGGGTGCCACACCACTAGTACTGTTTCATCACGGTGGGTACTGTCGTCACCCCTCTCTTGTACTCTACTTAAGAATTGGTGGAAATGCACACTTACCATTTAAAAGCATTTTGGTTTAAACGACTATAGGGGAATATATTTTATTTGTTGTATGCCGTGTTTTTGTGTAGTTTATATGTTGGAGTTGAGTGTATGACACACTTTAGTACTGCTGTTAAAATAGCGGTTTTAAGGTTTATTGTGACTGTCTGGTCAGTATGTTTTCTGTAAGGCAAATTATTATAAAGTTTTTCAAGAGTGTTACAGAAGCTGCTGAGATGACAAAAATGGATTAAGATTTGTTCAGGATGATTAAGTCTGGACTTTTTTTCAAAATGGCACAAGCCTAGAAGGCACTGCTGAGACTCAAATCTGAATCACTAGTGATGGGTTAGCTTTATTTATGATGATTATGATGATGGTCTCACCAACAGAGTGTGGGATAAAATGTATACATCCTTTCTGTGGTAATGCCAGTTCTGAAATCATAAAATCAATGCTTAAAATCTTTGTGCCTTTCTGCCACACCCTGTTTATGCCAGTTGTTTGATATCCTACTGTCTGCTGTTATGTAAACTCTGTTGTAGCTTCAGCTGTCTCATTTTCCGGTCTCCTTCTGGTCTATGTTCCATTGACTTGTATACATGGGAATTTTGGGATAAAATAAATGTGCGGCTGTTGTAGTTACACACGAGACATGGACACTGTGCTTTTCTGCTGTAGGCAGTTAGGTTACAGGGTTTACATTACCACCCAGGCTAAGCTTATCTGACCACCACTCAAGTTTCAAGCTTGGAGTTTGAATAGTTTTTCAATCTTGCCTGATCTCTTCTTTTGTGCAGTTGCTGTTTGGACATGAGCATTTGTTTGGGAACTGGTACTGTTGGCATGCACAGCTTCTTTGTTTTATAGACAACTCCAATACTTGTTCTGTTGGTGCCAGCTTACTGAAACAGAGGAATTGTTTTCTGTATACTGTGCAGAACTAGACCTTGTTATTCGCGAGTGGGTAAAACATTTAGACATCAAACTTGTGTAATGCTACTGTGTTGGGCTTATCAGATGTGAGCAGTATCCTGTCATTGGTGAGCAACAGGAACTGGAATCCTGCTGAGTGGAAAAGTGTTTGATAATGTTTAACATTTAAGCCAGGTAGAGCTTTGATTTAGACCTGTTGTTTTAAGTGTCATGCGGACAGTGTGTTTACATTATTTATATTTATTATTTCAGTTTTATGGCGGCCTAATCTGTTAACCTGAACTAATTCACCTTTATGAGATGCTCAGCTTGTAGCTTCACAGTTGCTGTCTGTGGCTCAGTACTAATGATACTCTTAGATGCTCTTTATGGCTGTTTAAATAGGCCATGCTGGATCTGTTAAGTCATTTACTGCTGTAGGTTCAGTATCCGTTAGTTTACATGTACATATCTGTAGATGCTGTTACTAGATACACATTTTCTAAATGTATACAGTTAGACGCTCCTGGATTAACATAAAGACAATTGTAACATTCATAAGCATAACATTTCAGCTGATCACAACATTAAACCTTTCTAAATTCCCAATATAAATTTTAAATAATCTAGACAATGTCTTCCATTTACATAACATTTACGTCATTTAGAAGACTAGGTCCTTTTATTTTTTTTTTATCTATTAATTTTTTATTTTAAACTATCTGGCTTTTAACTTGGACATTGTGGCCATAAACAGCAGTTCATCTGAACGGCCAATCAATGCTGCAGATCCACAAGCAGAGGTGGGACTGCGGAAGTGTGCGTGTGTTTGTTTTTACCAGCTGTACCAGTCGTGCCCACTTGCTAGTTGGTGCAAATTTGGACTAGAGTTCTAACTTCATTAATGTGTTTAGAGACCTTTTTCGTCCAAGTTGCTAGTTTTTTGTATGTGACTTTCCGCAACGTATTTGTAACAATCTGTAAATTGCATAGTGCATTATATGGTGCATACATGGATCAGTTTAAACTGCCAGTCAAATCTAAGGATAGGCTCAGTGCCAATGCTTTTTAACAATCAGTAATTGGTATGGTTCCAATAGTGTAGCTCAACGTGCAGCACAAAAAGAATTTAAATGAATGTATTCATCATATGACCGTATTATTAAACCATTATATGATTATATCATTATATAATGAGGTGTTGGGGTGGGGGGGGTGTCCTAAGCTTCATTGTTAGGTTGTTTTAACTGTTGTCCTAGTGCAACAGATTTGTGTATTTGCAAACCTTTAATGATAGCTGAGGAATGTATACTGAAAAGGGCAGATCCACCCCTGTCTAGTATCTCCTCTCACACTCTTACACACACGAGCACACACCCTCACCCTATCTGAGCAGTCACTTTGCAGGACACAGCTGTGTGTGACCTCAGACAGTCTGAGCTGGATGTATGGGACAGTGAACTGTGCTGCACTGGCTAGGAAAGGACTGAAAGAAGCAGCTGCTGCCAGCCATTAAGAAGACCAAAGAGCTTGTGCTGTACTGAAGGAAGGAGATCATTGTCAGTGTTGCTGTTTGCCCTCTTGGCTGATGGCAGCATGAGGATGAAGGAGCTCTCCCTGCGCCAGGACCCTGACCTGAGGAAGGAGCTGGCACTGCTGGCCCGCGGCTGCGACTTTGTCCTACCTTCACGCTTCAAAAAGAGGCTCAGAGCCTTTCAGCAAGGACAGGCATGTCTTCTTAACTTTTAGTCAACTGAGGCATCTTTTTGCTGTTGGCTGGTTTTTGGCTGGCTGTGGGGAATGCAAAAAAGTATGTGTGTGAAATTAACAGCCTATTAAGGCTGGGTTGCACTTGACTGGATGCTGACTGTCTGGCTGTTTGTAGTGTTTTAGAATGTGTAAGAGATCAGAGGTGCTGGAGAGTTTCATAATGCTAACACTGAGCAGAAGTCTCTTGGCTCAGTGCTTGGTAAGAGATGGACTTTTCCTTTTATAGACATGCCTGATGATGGTGAGCTAGGGAAGATGAAAAGTAAACAGCTATATATATATATATATATAATGGCCTATGAAGCTGGTTAAAGGTGTGCAGTCCCTTTGATCTCATTTATGATTTGTAATAGTTTGTTTAGGTGAGGCATTAGAAATGCTGTATTTCTGAGGTCAAGATGTGGCTCAAGGGCCTCATTTTTTCTAAGATGTAAACTTTAGATAAAGGAGGACGTTAGCAAGAGTAAACAGCATTGACTTTCGTTATAACATGACACAAACAGGCTGCTAGATTTTTGGGTCACTTACGTTTTTACTGACTGTGCATATTTAATGACATGTATTAATGGAAGTAACTGATATGTCTTTAAGGCTTTGTTAAAGTTGTAGACTGTAGAGATTAGTGGCTGTATTTTGACTGTATTGATGCCACAGTTTGTTTTTCTGAGAATATCAAAGGTATAACGCCAGTACCCATGTACATGTGATATGGATTTACCCTGGATTCAGGTCTGGGGTAGAAATGATAATTAGATAATACATTTTAATATACATTTATATAGCACCTTTCTCAAACCAAAGGACGCTTTACAACAAGTATAACAAAAATAAACCCATGGTATAGTTTGTTTCTATGTGTATATTGGTGGTATCATCAGTATCCATGGACATTATTATTATTATTATTATTTTTATTTATTTTTTTTATTTTTTATTTTTACACCCTGGAGTCATCTCTGAGGCACTTTCATAAAGAGACTGTACCTGATAGTGAGTAGTTTGGACAGGGCCATTGCATGCACATTGTCATGAAAATCGCAAGGTTGGTTCATGTGCTTTTATGTCTACACACATAATGTATAGGGTCAGGACACCCTTTTATCTCAGAAACAAAAAAAGGAAAATGGCGCATCTGAATACCTCAGCAAGTCATGGGTAAGGGGAGCCTATCTTTTAGGCTATATCCGGAACATGGCCGCCATCTTGAACGCCGCCATACATTTATCAAGGGCAAGTTTTTCCAATGGAAAGGTGGTCATGTAGCATAGAAGTCCAGAATTGTCTCAGAATAAATTGCCACAATCGGATTTGCAATATCTCTTGTGGTTGAAACGTTATCAACACAGAATGGATTTTTTTTTTTTTGTTCATCAGAGGCAATTAAGGATTTAGATGAGGAATTGACCATTCTAATAGCAGCTGCCGTATCATAGCAAGGCTTCAACAACCAACTTTAAAAACTTCACACAGCACTGTTACATCCCTCGTAGCCAAACTCAGAGACACCCGGACTGTGGACGACCAGCCACATAGTGATCATCCAAAAGCCGCTACCGACCACGATAAATTCAGAACGCCGCATGCGATGCGTCCTGTGACTTTTGACTCACCCTGTACTCAAACTCAAAATTTTCATCATGTTCTCGTACATTCTAAGAAGGTGCCAGTTTTAATTTTATATTTAATTGATGACAGCCTAGTATTGTGGTACTGGGGCTTTAACTTTCTTCCTTAGCAATCAGTAAAGTTGCGGTGCTTCTTTTTTCAGTCACATTTAGATCAGTGCTATCAAACTGATATGTTTTTGCAAGTCAACGGTGTTATTAGAATATTTTATTTTAAATAGCATGTCCAAACTTGTTCAGCAAAGCTTGGCATGTCAACATGCATCATTTTAAAAAAGAAAGAAAGAGAAAATGTAGTTGAAATGGACAGGATTAAAGGCACCTCTACCCAGTACTTGGTTGCACAACCTTTGGCCCATATGACAGACTGAAGTTTTTTATTATTATTATTATTTTTTTTTTTTTTTGCATATGATCTTGAGCATCATGTGCCTACTAAGAGTTATTTTCCACTGCTGTTCTCTTAAGCTCTTAAATGTTTAATCCTGCTCCCTTTTCTCAATTGCAGATTAGGATTTATTATTGGCCAGTTTAAAACGGTCCTTTTTTTCTTTAGTCTGATATTTGGGAATAAAAGTTTTTCTTGTCTGTTTAGAATCTTGTCTTTGCTGAAGGCACCATGGCATTTTTAAGCATTAAAGCCACGTGAGCCTGAATACATGGTGCAATAATGGTGTTCTGGAATGAATTTCAATTTTGTATACTTTCTTTCTGCCAAGTTTGTATTGTATTTTGTATATCATATGCTTTTCTATATCAAACATAAATTTATACATAATATATAAGCAGTTTTCATAAATACTTTTAGAGGAGATATTTGATATGGTGTACTTGGGGGCCTTGATCAGTTGACCACTTTTCTAACCTGGATTATGAATAGTGTGTCTCTGTGTCTGTCTGTGTCTGTCTGTGTCTGTCTGTGTCTGTCTGTGTCTGTCTGTGTCTGTCTGTGTCTGTCTGTGT
>JAVSBV010131656.1:0-17435 GCA_033117975.1 Parotocinclus spilosoma
TTGTGTAGAATTTTGAGGAAAAAGATTAATTTAATACAATTTGGAATAAGGCTGTAACGTAACAAAATGTGGAAAAATTAAAGCGCTGTGAATACTTTCCGGATGCACTGTACACACACTGGGCAGGAATTTTTGGATGATATTTTAGCACCTTACATTTTGACTTTCACATTAGATCATCTGCAAGAAGAGAGATCTGTCTGAGATGCAGCCAGAGTGTGACCTGGAGTCAGCAGCTGATCAGAACAGTAATGTGAGTTTGCCTTATACCTCTGGCCAATGAGTGAGTAAAGTATAATGTCTTAAATGTTTTTTCTTGAATTGTTTCCCTTCCTGTCTTTACAGAAATCCCGTTCAGCCATGTCTCTCCTAACTGAGGAAATTTTGGCCCAGCAAGACAAAGCAGAGACGAGCTCCATTCTCAGTTCACAAGGGCAAAAGAAGGATGTAGTTCCTGTTCCTACTGTTCCTAACTGGAATAAGAATGTGGAATGGCTGGAAAACTCATGCAAGAGTAAGTATTCTCAGAATATATACAACCCCGAATCAGAAACAAATAAGAGATCTCCAGGTTCTCCTAAGGTTTCTTCCATCTGCACTCAATATACAATAACAAGACAAGACAATATACTATTTTAAAGTTGCTTTTACAAATACGTTTGACGTTGACTTTAAATTGTTCAAGGATTTGGGGGGAATTTCGGTGAACAAAGGGCAAGGGTGCAAGCCGAAATTGAAGAGGTGTGATCTCTGATCCTGCAAATGGCACTGCATCAACCATTCAACAATAGCTTATATAAGAACATGGCCAAGGTATTACTTTGACAAACCTATATAAAGTACTACAATATGGAGTTACATTAATAAATGCCACTTAAAACTTTACTGTGCAAAAAAGAAGCATATAGCTACACATTCAAAAGCCATGGTCTGTCATAGTATGTGGCACTTTCAGTTCTGCGATGGCAAAAAAGTACATTGAGATTTTAAAGTAACATTAATTCCTTCAAGATATATTTTCATCCATTACATCCATGATTTTTTTCAACAAGACAGTGCACATCAGATATTCACAAATTAGAAAAATGATTAGGATTTAAATAGGTTAATCCCTTAAAGTCTTTCTTTGAGGAACATTTGTTGGAAGGTGTTGCAGGCCTGAATTGCAGAAATGGATGTTTATTTACAAATAAAATGAAGTTGATCAGAAAAAACCTTATTTATACATTTCCTGGATTCATACTGTCTGCAGTGATCTCTAACTGCAACCCTATCAGACACCTTAGAGTTGGGATGGTTCATTGTTTCACATCAGTAAATTACTTTAAATTGTAAATTGATATCGAGGATGTTTAAACATTTAGTGAGGTTGTTTGTTTACTTTGATTTTGTTTTCATCAAGCCGCATGAAGTTTTTAATTGTGCACCCAATACTGATATATTATGAAATAAATTATAATGCATGTGTTAGTTAGGGGTTCACGACTGGAATCAGCCAAGATTGGTATTGGCCAAGGTTGGATACTGCTGCTTTTTGTTCCTATCACATGATTGGCAGATTATCAGGTGTTTGGCTGATGACATAAATAGCAAGAGACAGGTAATTGCACTTGGGATGCATTTTTGCTGCTGCTATGCTCCTAGCTGGCAACAAAATGCCAGCTTTTTGAAAATTCTCAAAGTGTATAACGTCAAAACTGCAGTCTGTGTGGAAGGTTGTTTGAGGAGGAATAACAGGGAAGACTTTCAGTACAACCAATTTAACCCAAGACAAAATCTGTCCCCTTTACTCAACCATAATTATGATCACAGGTTCAGAAAAGTCAATTGTCAGATGACCATCTGTTTTACTTCTACAATACACACAATCAAGCAGACATTACATTCAGGTGTGGCATTGTCAGGAATGTACAACACTCAAGGACAACAATTAATGAGTTTGGCTTAATGAGTCAGTGTAATTAGGGGTAATGGATGGAACACAAAACAGGAAGAAAATCAACCATTTTGGTAGATATTTTTATTTGCCATAAAAATGTTCTATAAGTAATGTCACTATCAACATATATTTTGTGCATGCTACACAAATGTATATAAACCTGTGTGATTATATGTATATGTATGTATGTATGTATGTGTGACTAAAGGTACATCTTCAGTACTGCAAAGTCCAGATGGGAACTGGTTTGCTCTACAGAGCACCCAGCCATCTCGACTAAGCCTGCCAAACAAACGTGAGAACCTGATGTTCAGTGCCTTGGACAGGGAATCTGGAGTTCTTTCTGCCTATGATGGCATGGTCTCGGATATCGAGTCAGACACTGATGGAGACTGGACTTCTGCTTGGCTGGAGCTTCACCACAAAATGCCATCCATCAACTTGTTAAATGACGGTCAAACCACGAGTTCAGAGGTGACTATGAAATCACCAACACAAATCACCAAAGATCAAACTCATGACGACCCTATGAGCCAAATCCACAGGCCATCGCTATCTTTCCAGCAGCATAAGCACCTGTCTGCCCAGGGTTTTAATGTAAATACTGATGGCACAGACAGCAGTGAGGATGACTTAGAAGACAGCAGCTTCAAACGGACATGGCAAAGGAGAATAAGCACGAGAGAGAATGCAGAAGGGAAAAGCTTGAGAGAATTCACGGGAGAAGAGCTGTCTATATCTGAAACAGTGAGGAACTTTTTTTTACGTTTGTCTTATACTTTACATTAGGTATTTAAGAAAGCTCTTTTTAACTGTTGGCCATAATTATAACACAGGTAAGCCCAGATTTACAATGGGGATATATACGGCCCACAAAAATTAGATTGCAATCTTCTAATTTTTGTGATCAGTGTATGTTCTGACAAATCCATTACAAATTGAATTTACTGTCAGTTAAGCACTATATTAAACACATTTCCCCACATCATATGGTGCTGAGTGCAGAAGTGTATTATAATATATAATATAGCTATAGACATGGGTCTATCTCTTAAACTTACCCACAGGTTTTCAGTTTGCCTTAAGTCAATGGACTTTGTTTGGATTGAAATGCCATCTAATTGTAAATTTGGAGACTTTGATGTTCGCAAAATGCTTCTCTAAAAATCCTCCAGTCAATGTTGTTGCAGTATACACAGGCAGGAGGAAACACTTACAGTGGATTAGAGGTAAGAGCTAATTGCTGAAAGCAGCATCTGCTGCCAACGTGGGTTTCAATATTTGCAACTATTGCCGTTTTTGTGATTCTGGAAATACCTAGTGAATAGAGAAATTGTAAAATACTTCCTTGTATAAATAAGTTCATACATATTAATTTGTAGGGGTGCTATTTTTTAAAGGGTTTTTTCCATTACCAAGGGTTGGTTGTCCTGTCTGTCTGTTCATAGTTTCTATTGGTAATACTTTGTTTTCTTCAGCAGGATTATGGCAGAATGTTAGTGGACGTTCTGCTGAAATCCCAGAACAAGAAACTGGGCGTCTCAGAGTTCCTGGATGACCAGACTATGGGTACAGATATGCCCGACTCCCTGACCCCTGATATTCTGAGGTCCGGGACCATAACGCCTGATGATTTTATGACTGAAGAGCTCACATCCACACTGAGAGAACTAACCAGCCAAGTCAATGAAACACTACCCACACGAAATGATCATGATAGAGCAGATTCATCTATGGATGACATAAATGAAAATAAAGAGAGTATGGGGAAAGATAGAGAAAGAGTGGAAATAGTACACTTAAAGGATATGGAGGTGAATGTACATCAGAATGACTCAAGAGAGATTTTATACATTGAGAAAAATAGTGTTCAGATAGTAAATCTTACAGAAGAAACCCCAGACTGTTCCAGTCGAGTAGAACAAGAAGTAAAAAAACATAAGAATGATGATATGGAATTGTGTAAATCAGAAAATGTGCATGTAGATATGATCAATAATTTACATGATTGTGAAACAAAAATAGCCACAGAGTTCAGGGAGAATGGAATGATTGTAGTAGATAGTTTTGATTACGTTCCTTTGGAAGGACAGATTAAAATGTACATAGACAGGTCACTTAGTGAGAGTGAGGAAAGCAATTCAAATGAAAAAGAGCATGACACTAATTCTGGGCGTAATCAAAACCCCCTGATCAGTAAGACATGTAAGGAACCAAATGCCCTAAGTCTTTTGGAGGTAGATGAACAGTCCCCTGGGGAGAGTATTTTGAGAGCTGTTCAAATTGATAGTCGAAAATGTGAAAAGCAAAGACAAGATACTAAAAATACTGCTGAGAGTGAAGACAAAACAGAAGAAACTATTCAAAGACAAATTAAAAGATTGAGAGCTAATTACGATCAACATGATTTTACGAAAGAAGCTTTTAGGACAGAGGTAGAATATAAAAGAATGACCAACAGTGTTGAAAAATCTTGGGATAACATAAAAGAGGAGATGGAAGGACAAGTGAGTAATATAAGATCCATTAGATCAGATGTTACTCATTCAGTGAGTGAAGGTACAGAGGAAACACAGGAACAAGACAGTACTGAGGGGAAACAGATGAAAGACCATACTGAACGATATGAAGTACCAAATGAAAAGGACAGCTCACATGCTCTAGATGATGAAACAGAAGAGGAGGGTTGTGAGGTACAAGGAGATTGCGATGACATCTTATTCAAGGAAGTTCTGCCCAGCACCATGTCTGGTCAGGAACGTTATCTCTCACCAGAAGAAATATACAAAGTAAGATTAAGGCTGAATGTCTTAACACTTGCACCTAACAAACTCTTGCTATTTAATCATTGACTGTCTTCTTTTACTTATCTTCCTGCTGCCTTTTCTCCTCATTTGCTGTCCTCTTTCCTTCCCCATATGGGACTTGCAGGCTATACATAGTCTGGATTTAGAAAAAGACTCTCCTACAGCAGGTGAATTATGATATCATTACTGTAGATTATAATGAAATTCGCTTCAAGTGCTGCTACTGTCTACAGTATAGGCCATATTGGTGCCATTGCTCTTCTAGGAATAGTCGATCACAATTAAAATCTGGTCACTTGTGCATCCAAATTGTTCCGTTTTATCGATGGACTAATTGTGGATAGAAGCATATAAAAACAGTCTTTAATTACCATTAGTCTATACCTGCACATAAATGGTAGGTGAGATGGCTAAAAATAGTTATAAGATGGTACCTATTAAGTACAAAGTATGATCATGATGCAAGTGCTTTATTACTGTTGCTTTTAATTCCTGATATGCTCTTTTTAACAACCTTAAACAACCTTGTGTGCTCTACTGTTCCATGTCATGGTTGTAAGATAATGGATACTTATGACAGTGTCAATTGGTATGTGTGCGTGTAGAAGTATTCGGCTGCGTCTCTGCGTAGTATCACCACTGAGGTGCTAAAGGTCCTGAATGCCACTGAAGATCTCATCCAGGGTTCCATGGGCCACAGCCAGTCAGAGTCTCAGGACCGACAAGTCCTTTCTTCTAGTCAAAGCAAGAAACTTGAAGAGCAGCTGAGCAAACTAGAGGAAAATGTATGTTGTTTCATTAGAATTCATCTGAATGTATTCATTTCTGTAGTAGATAACAGTGCTTAAGTTTAAGATTGCAAGCACATTCCTCATTATTTCTGTATATCAGGTGTATGTGGCTGCGAGTGCCGTATTTGGGCTGGAGGCTGAGCTGGGCGATCTAGAACAGTGTGCACGCAGCTTAAGTGGAGCAACTACAGAGGACGAGCTCACTCACTTAGAGGAGCAGGTGGCCTCTGCTGCAGCTCAGGTGCAGCAGTCTGATCTTCAGGTCTGTTCTATCTCGGCACGGTTTTTTTTCACACAAGTAATTAAAACACCCAGGAACACCACAATGTTTTAAACAACGTCAAAGTTGTATGGAATGTACAAAACAGTTACTAAGACAGGGTAACACTGTCATGTTAGGTTGCTGGAAAAAGACAGAAGTGAATGTAAGTTTAAAAAGTGACGGAGAAGAAAAAACACAGCAGCACTGTGCAAAGACATGATAATAAGTGCTATATAATAATAATAAGTACAACAGCATGCCCTATGATGGATTGGCGGCCTGTCTAGGGTTGTTTCTGCCTTTGCGTGTTACGAGTTCCCGGGTGGGCACTGGCTGGCCCGTGACCCCGTATGGATTAAATGGAAGATAATGGATGGAAGGAAGTACAAAAGCAGAACACAACATAAAGTGTAAACAGAGAGTTTTAATTACACAAACTGCGGCAGGTATTTTGGCCCACTCCTCCAGATCCTCCAGATCCTACAGATCCCCTCCAGATTTTTCAGGTTTCATGGCTATTACTGGGTGACATTAAGTTTCAGCTCCCTTCAATGATTAGGGTCAGGTCTGGAGAGTGGCAGCTCCTGGACCTTAAAATGTATCTTACAGAGCCACTCCTTTAGTTGCCCTGGCTGTGTGTTTTGAGTCATTGTCATGCTGGAAGACTCTTATTGAGGGAAGGAGGTTGCTGGCCCAAAAAAAGGTTCTCAGGATTGACAAGTCCTTTCTCCTAGACAAAGCAAGAAACTGGAAGAGCAGCTGAGCTTTTAATAAAACTTTTGTAAAAAGCAAATATGAAGTAGATTTCATTAAATTTTATAAATTAGTGATTTATTATTATTTTTTTTACCATTTTCTTTGCTTTAAGGTGTCAGACATTGCAGCAAGAATTGCAGCTCTAAAAAGTGCTGGCCTTAATGTAGCACCACAGACACGTTTTGCAAAGGTCAGTCTAAAACCCAAAGTAACATACCAGTATTTTAGTCATTTGACATCAACAAAAATCTAAAGTAATGTGTTGTATAATACATCATATTTATTGCAGCTACAAACCATAGACACATGTAGACAGCGCCGTCGCAGATTGCCGGCACCTCCTATGCAAGGTATGTGGTAAAGCATCATTGTCATTTCTAATATCATGATTTAAAAAAAAAACTTGTAGCAGTCAATGTAGAAAGCCATGAACACGTTTGCACCACAGAATGAGTGATAAGTACACTACCTATCTATTGTTGTTTTATCTTATTTATATGTTTTAGGTAAAAAGGCATAGTGAAGAAAACATCAGGAATCAGCAGCAGCAGAGCCTGTGTGCCTTGTAAAGTACTGTAATTAATAGCCCATTCTTGTAAGACATAGCCAAACGTTCTGCTCTCCTTGCTAAAATCTGCTACATTTGATTCTTAAACCTAGATAGACAAAAAGACTTGAGAGCATTTGTGAGATTAAATCACAGCATTCTTGTGGGCCAATAGTGGTCAAAGCAAAAATGACCAAAATAGCAAATATAAAGTCATAGCCCATTCAATGCTCTGCTTCATAAATGAAATGTTATTGACTGCATTAATGTAGTATAATATGTATCATACTACTCTATAATGCCTAATTTATACAGTATTAATGGTGTGACCACATACAGTACACTCACTGGCTATTTATTAGGTACGCTTGCTAGATGCAAACATCTAATCACCAATCACATGACACAGACTCGGTGCATTTAGGTATGCAAAGATGGTCAAGATGACCTGCTGTAATTCAAACCGAGAATCTGAAATGAAGTTGATTTATTTGACTTAGGATTATTTATGCATAGTCATCCTTTTGGTTTACATAGAATTGTATGAACGCAGTTCTCTGTGGAGAACGTTAAAGGAGAACGGCTAGACTGGCTCGGACTGACAGAAAGGCAACTGCAATTAAAAAAACAAATAGCTACAACCAAGGTATGATTGCCAAACTGAGGCTGAAATTTGCAGGGGCTCATCAAACGTTGCCAGTCTGATGGGTTTCGATTTCTACTGCAACATTTAGTTGGTATTGTCAGAATTTGGCATAATCAACATGAAATCATGGATCCTGCATTGCATCAGTGGTTCATGGTACTGATGGTGATGTAATGGTGTTGGGGATTTTTTTCTTGGCACACTTTGGGCACCTTAATACCAGGTGAGCATTTAAACACCACAGTTTACCTGAGTATGGTTGCCGACCATGTTTGTCTCTTCATGACCATGACGTGTACCTATCCTCTGATGGCTTCTTCCAGCAGGATCCTGCACCATGTCACAAAGCTCATATAATCTCACACTGGTTCTTTGCTCATAACAGTGAGTTCACTGGATTCAGACTGGTTCCCCAGTCACCAGATCTCAATCCAATAAAAATTCCCCTTTGGGATGTAGTCAAACAGGAGATTGGATTCATGGATGTGTAGCTGACACAATTGTGGAGCTGCAATTTATGACATTAAGAGTGTTCTGAAGTTGTACCTAATAAAGTGGCCAGACAGTATATGCAGAAATATGAAACTACTTAAAAGGGCAAAAGAAATATAAAATTCAAGCTCAATATATAGCCATAAATGTTCTTTTAATGACGGGCATTAAATTCAAGAAAGATTTTAAGATGCAGTGCAGTGACAAGGTCATTATATATCATGTATATGTACTGCAATGTGTGAAAATAAAATGACATATCCATGGTAATTAGATCATTTTGATGCCACATCAAATCAATTTCTCTTATGTTTTAACATATGTTAAGGTGGAATACGCTGAATTTCATCAGCAGTCGGCTCACCACTGCAAATAATATAATTCGTTACTTTGTTTTTGTGATTGTCTAAAATCTGAAATCTGTTGATTTTATTTAAATATTTTTCAATAAATATTTTTGTGTTACCAATTCCTCATTCTGACCCAATGTTTTGTTTATTTTAGAGAAAAGTATTCATAACATATTATTTAAATATTCCCACAAAGACCTTACATAAAGTAATACATACAGTACATTACTATACTGCAAGCATTCTTTTTCAGAATGCATTAGGCCAGACATTTTTAATTGCTTGTTCCTCGGATGTCGCTACTTAAGAATCTACTGAGGAGGGAGAAAAAAATATATATATTTTTCTCAGCACTTTTCAATTTCTCGAGGACTATGTGCAATCAATACAAGGAAGGAGGAAGAAATAAAAATAAATGTTTATGTAAAAATAAAATGTATTTAACCTACATTTAAAGTTAAGTAAATCTGGATATATTAAATGAATAGAAGAATACCGTTGGCTCTCCACCGGAGGGCGGAAAAAGCTAAAAAATATATATATATATATATATATATTTTTAATTGAATTTCAACCGTTGGTGCTGCGGTACGAAGCCCACGAGGGGACATGGGGGATTACCTCGCAATACTTTTTGCGTTACCTCGCAATACGTTTATTGCGTTCCCACACAATACTATTGTGTTACCTTGCAATAGCTACAAATGCGCATGCGCAACATTTACCGAACTCTTACGGGTCACCGGTCAGCTTGTGAAAATGGAGGAGACAATACACTCGTGTTTAAGATTGGTTGATTTTTATTATAAAAATTGGTCTTAAATACAAGGACATTCAGTTTCTGCTTACTAAAAGTCATGCGTGTCACATCAGTGAGCGACATTTTAAAAGAATACTAATACAAAAAGAACGCGAAAGAAAAAAAAAAATCACCCATGTCCCCTCGCGGGCTCCGCACTGCGGTGATCCGAGAAATAAAAAAAATTATAATAATTTTGGTATTCTTCAAATATGATCATCGGCAGATCCGTGAAACAAGCAATAAAAAAGTCTGGCCGTACATATGTTTACGTACCATTAAAGGTGTTGTACACGTATATATGTTTTAATTATAGCTCAAAGCATCTACATAAAGGTTTAATAACTTAAAAAATGATAATATAATCATTGTTATTGACAAATTAAATGAATGTAGTGCAATCGAAACACTGTAAAATACACAAGCCTGTTGTCTCAATTTCAAAATTATTTTGATTTCATCTGCCTGTGTTTAATTGTGTCGTAATTTACTGGAACAAACAACAACAACAACAGTAATAACAGTTTCCAGGTAACTTTCACACAGATGTGCCAGCAGTGCTCAGCATTTTAGGAAGCATTCCTTTTGGTCAGGCACGATGAAGCCGTCCCTTTGGTCTGTTGTCATTGAGCTCTCTCGTCTATCTGAAACACTGAAGCTTTCTTTAAACTCCATCACAATGAAGCTTTCTCTGTCTTGTCCCATAGCATCCACGTCAGCATAAGCTGGGTGACCTGAACCTCTTCGAAACTTCATAGTAGGCCAATGTGCTGGCCGTCTCTGATTGTTGGAGATAACAGTCAAAATAGACAGGAAAACAAAGTGAACACAAGTGATAGTTTGGAGGAACTTCTGTGCTAGTGAATAGATTGTGAGTTCAAAATAACACTCGACATTCATGAACATTAACCAAACAAAAAATTTCAAGTTCCATTCAGTATGAAAATCATATAGTATTTATGAAGAGCTGTAATACCCCTTTGAAAGTCACTGGTTTGTCTTACAGCCTGAAATCAAAATCTATTGTAATACATTTTCACCAAGGTTTATTTTAGTGTTTATGTTCAAATGAAAAAATAGCAACAGTTATATAGATGAATTAATAAAAATTACTACAATATCAGAGTTGTAAAAACCTCCTGTTGTAACACTTTGTTGACTGACATTATGTTTTCATTATAGCAATCAGTCCCATTGGATGTGTCTCTGTCAGCTTTTACACCTGGATGGAGGAATATTTGCCTATTATTCCTTGCAGAGGTGGTTGGTAAAGAAAGGTTTAGAAAAAAAATTATGGTGAGCGGCAATGGACTGCTGTCTTGTAGTCTATCCACAAATTGGTTTTATATCAAGGCGCTGACTCAAATACATTAAATGACATTCACTTGATTAACCATAAGTCAAAGCATTGTTTGGGGTTTGTTGTTGTGCTGAAAAGTGAACAAACTGCCCATATTCAGCTGTTCAGCAGACATCTGCAAGTTTTCCTCAATAATTTGGATAAACTTCTTGCAGAAACTGTTTCCTTCAATCCTGAACAACATAAAGTTGCCGCCACACTGGTTCCCATTAGGGTGTGATGCATTTTGTTTGTGTGCTGTGGTTGTTTTATTTTCCCCCAATGCTTGGATTTCAGCCCAAAGAAGTGTAATCTTTCTTAAAAGTTTAATCTTATATAAAACATTTTGCCACATGGCAACTACTGAAAATGAGTTTCAGTTAGTTTCAGGCACTTTTTCTTGCCTCTTTGCAATATAAAGTAGCTTTGTGTAAAGCCTATGAGATTGTTATTGTGCGCACAGACAAACCTCAATTCAAAAACCTGGTTTTGTATGGTCTGGTTGTAAATCACTCATACAGTGGAAACAAGAAACTGTACCCATAACTCTGTTGCATTTCTGCAATGCCCTAGTCATCTTTGTACTTTTTCAAAGTCTCTTGAAAGCAATTCCACAGTCTGCTAATCACGCTTTGGGATGTTCTAAGTGATCTTTCCAATGTTGTTTCTGTTTGACCAGCTTCAAGACGTCTTATTGCTCTCCAAGTTTCATTCAGGTAAATTGTGTTGCAGAGGCATTTCAAGTTCTGGGAAATGACATGATATGCACTTTCAAGATCAGGGAACTCCAGCACTTTCAGTCTTTTATATAGTGCATTTTCATCAAATAATAAAAGTTGTTTTTGCATCTCATTTGCATTGTAGAACAGCTTTCTTTTCTTTTGTTGTTTGCTTTTCTGATGTTCTTATTTAATAATCAAATGCATCTTTTTTATTACTTCATGTTCATTTTAAATTATCCCCTAATTTTTGCAAGCACTATATTTATATTTATAATTATAATACACCATAAGAAAGGAAATTAAACATTTTAGTGTGGTTAAATGCTAAAAAAATTAATGGTAAAGTTCTGACCTCAATGAAAAAGAGGCTTGCACTGGAGGTGGGATGATGGTAGATGTAGATTGTTGTTAGTACTGCAACCACCATCAGCAGCACGAGGCAGATAATGCCCACAAGCGGACCCGTCTGCAGTCTATCGTCACTCGGCTCTTCTGGCATATCTATCTCTGTCAGAGTAAACCATACAGATTGGTCACCTGCCTTTTGCATAGAACTTGATAAATACTTATTAATGACTTTAATTAGCAGTTTCTGTATATAAAATTCAGCTCAGTAGGCTTTACTTTAATGTAAAACCAAAACAGCATAGTAATTTAAAATGATTACACCAGACAACAATGATTGTGCGACGGCTTGGTGGGTAAGCACCATCTCCTCACAGCACAGTTAATTCCTGGATTCAGCTCCCAGGTGGAGTGGTCTGGGTCCTCTCTGTGGATGTCCTCCCCATATCCATGTGGGTTTCCCCTGGGTACGCCAGTTTCCTCCCACAGTCAAGACATGCTTGTTAGGTTAATTGGTGTCTCTAAAGTGTGCACATGCGTGAGTATGCCATAAGATGGTTACACAACCTGTCTAAGGTTGTTCCCTCTGCCCTGTGCCCTATGTTGCTGGTTAGGCACTGGCTCTCCCACTTCCGTGTGCATTTTAGAGATTTTGGCCTGCTGTTCATGAAAATCTCCTTAAAATTTGCTATTATGTGCCATTTTGTAGATAATTTATTTTTGTGTTTTTCTGTCATCACAGATGAAGATGGCAAGTGTATGAAATAGATGTGAAATATACATGTTGAGCTCCTTATACATGGCTGTCCTTACCTCATAACACAACAATAATTAAATGACATGGTCAGGGACTTTGCCAGCTAAAAAAACAGGAAGAGCTAAATAAGAACTGCTATGGCATCTGTACTGATCTTGGTGCAGTGAAAAAGCCATAGAAAAGACCAACCGTAATCCACCAGTGTTGCCCGACTATTGTTGGACACTTAAACAAGAGGGACCAAATGCAGAGTACAAAAAATGAGTTGCAAAACAGCTCTTCTAAGTTAACAAAACTTATTTACATGAACACAATGTGACTAATGTGATTAAATTAAATCTTTTATATATATATTAATGTATCTTCAGATTCATGTGCATATTTGAAGTTATAGTGTTCAGATTGACATCGTCTAAAATAATCTCACATTTTCTTTACATTTTCTTTTAAACTTCATGCAATTCATGCAATACAAATGTCGTTTTAAAATTAACAAAACACAAATCACATAAATTAACTACTGCAATTAAAACCCATAGGTATTACATTAGGAATAGCACAAGTAATTCAAATATTAAATGTAAATAAACTAAAAAGTACCCTTTGCTCTTAAATTTTGTAATACAAAGTTCAGTACGATCATTTTCACCATCGAATTATGTTGTCATTTACTAAATGTTCTGTGCAAACCTTCCAGAGAATCTATTTGCTTTATAAACAGTAAGACCAACAAATTTGTCAAAAAGCATACTAATTTAATTTAAAGGCTTTTAAAGGTTTTTGTGATGTGTGACTTTTTAAAACAATAACCTTTCGAATAGAGAACCACACAGTGAGTATGTATGTGAAGCCTACAAGACCTTTGAGTTAAGCCACACTGCCACCTCCTGTCAGATTTATGGCTGTAGAACGCATGTGTGAGATATTGTGAACACTGCATATATAGCTTGTTATTCTCTCTCTCTCTCTCTCTCTCTCTCTCTCTCTCTCTCTCTCTCTCTCTCTCTCTCTCTATAAGCTAATATACATCACTCATTCTGAAGGAGCTGAGACAGCAGGAACCTGTTTTTTTTTTTTTACCTTATTGCACATATGTTCTAAGTAGAAATGTCATAAGAGCAATATTTCATTTTAATATAGCTCTTACTGATTGTGAGCAGTATAGTTTACTATTTTACTATCTAACCCCCCTCCCCCATTGTCTGTCTATGTATCTGTCTGTTTGCGTACCTGTTTCTCCAGGGGTTCTCAACCTTTTGCAAGCCACCGCAGGGTGGTTTAATGCAATTGAAAACCCCCAGTCGCACCACCCACTTAACCCCCCTAGTACGCAAACTTATATAAGTAGATAGTTCAAGTTCAAGTTCAAGTTAATTTATTTATATAGGGCCTTTTACAATGGAGCATTGTCTCAGAGCAGCTTCACAATATTACACTGTCCTAAGTGGCCAATCCCAATTTGAGCTTGAACATCATTATACTATATAACACATCAAGAATGATTTTAAACTCATTTGACAGTGCTGTATAAGAGATGAAGAGAGATGGAAGACTAAACCTTTCCCTCAGGTGATGAGCACTTTATTAACTCGAGCCTCTAAAGACAGACACTGAAATGTCCAATTTACTGGTGCCCTGGTTCCTGTTTTGCAGATGTGCATAAATATGTGGTGTGTGTACGTGTGTGAGTGTGTGTTTGTGTGTCTCTGTAATGTATGATTATTAGGCTTCAGTGTGTTGTTGGCCCCCAGTCTCCCACCCGCTAACAGGCACTCAGTGCTTTCAGCAAACATGTGGCTCCTGACAACACTTCAAACGACAGGCTTCCGTTCATAAAAACAGAGGGCTTTAAAACGAGGCACCTTTTGGGTCAGGAGCTTTGTGAGGACGGTTACAGTGTACTCATTAGTCCCCCCTTATGAAAGGGGATGAAAAAACAGCTGTCATAAAGCCCACATAACGTACAAAAATGCTCAGGTGGACCAAATAACTGAAAACAGGCAAAAGTAGCGACGCTGATGGTAATGCATTATACATAACATCAATTTAACACTAATTATCTAATTACGTATTACAAAACATTAACGCTACAAATGATAAAATACTTAGTTACCAGTCGAATTATTTTACAACCTCAAATCAGAAATAGTTGGAACAGTATGGAAAATGCTAAATATATATCAAAAATATTTTACATTATATATTATTGCAGCACGGTGGTTCGGTGGGTAGCACCGCTGTCTCACAGCAAGAAGGTCCCGGGTTCAATCCCAGTGTGGAGCGGCCTTGGTCTTTTCTGGTGGAGTCTGCATGCCTTCCCCGTGTCTGCGTGGGTTTACTCTGGGTACTCCGGTTTCCTCCCACAGTCCAAAAAGGCATGCGTGTTAAGTTAATTGGTGTCTCTAAAGTGGCCCTTAGTGTTTGACTGTGTGTGTGTGTGTGCCCTACAATAGATTGGCACCCTGTCTAGGGTTGTTCCTGCCCTCGTGCCCAGGCACCGACTGGCCCGCGACCCCGTGTGGATTAAGCGGAAGATAATGAATGAATGAATATATATATATATATATATATATATATAGGTCTAGTAATGAGGTAACAAATCTAAATTATGTTTAAACAAGTCATATCAACAGGTGATGTTGATTCGGGTTTGATTTTTTTTCAAATACAGCATCCAGAATATGCTGAATCCTGATGAGCAAAGGTGGGCAGATGATCTCCCTTTTGCACCTCAAAGGCCTCAAAGACCTTTTGTGGCCACTGCTTTTGTACCAAATCATGGTTAGAATCACTCGTTGACATCACCTGTTTGAAATCACATAATTATGTCGTTTTTTTCACCTGATTACTAGTCCCATCTTTTTTTTTTTTAATCTGTTGCAGGCCTGACATGCACGAATGGAAGTTTGTTAGCAAATGAAATGGATTAGACCAGAAACAAAAACATGAAATATCTCAAGTTCATTCTGTATGTAATTAAATAGAGGCTTGGGTAAAAGTTCAAACAAATTGCAGTTTTTTTAAGTTGCTTTTTTGATACTGGGGCCATACTGAACTTTCTTTTTCACTGATCAAGCTGTGGTTGCATTTCTGCCATCTTAGATTTCAAGTCAGCAGTCATCAACACTCCTAACCACAGAAGAAAGCGTTTTATCCTCATCCTCCCTCACAGTCTTTCACACTTCATTCCAAGCAAAACCTGTCTGCTATCTTACTTAGCTATTGTGCTTCATGCCACAAAAGAGAAAGTGGGAGGGAGAGAAGTGAGGAAGCTTCCTTTCAGTAACAGAGAGCTAAAGATTGTCTCCAGTCGGCCTCCAGGCTGCTATGCAGTCTAGCAGCAGCCCCACCCATAATGACCAGTCTGAAGCCAGTGAGACATTCACCACAAACCTATAGATTACAAAGACTGGGCTTCGGATGAGGAGGTTCTGTAAAATGGCAGTTTCTATTTAGACACAAACCCCAGCTGTTTTGTGCTCCACTCCTGCAACGCTTGCTGTGGAGGACATCAATAGGGGCTATGGAAGGACTAGATGCATCTCTTTAAATGTTCTGCATGGTTTTAGAAGAGACATCCTTAATGGTTTTTGTTAAATAATCTACAAGTCCAAATCAGAAAAAGTTGGGACGAAATGCAAATTAAAATAATACAATATAATATATGTTTGGCGTACATTTAATTTTTGTAAAAGAATTTTGGCAACTCTGGGCACAACCCTAGATGGGGTGCCAATCCATCGTAGGGCATAGTAACGCACTAAGGTCCACTTTAGAGACAACAATTAACCTAACACGCATATCTTTGGACTGTGGGAGGAAACTGGAGTACCTGGAGTAAACCCACGCAGACACTGGGAGGACATACAGAGTCCACACAGCAAGGACCCAAACCGCTCCACCCTGCGATCGAACCCGGGACCTTCTTGCTGTGAGGCGGCAGTGCTACCCACCGAGTCACTGTGCAGCCCCTGAACCCAACATATTTCTTTTTTTTTTCTTGTCAACTTCATTAAATTTGTTAGTAAACATCTATTATTACATTTCAGGCCAGCAGCACTATTTAAAAAAGTTGGGATTAGGAAAATTTTGGGTCTTTAAAATTAAGTCTTTGAGGTGCATAGATGCCGGATCTGGCACTAACCCAACCCCAACCCCGTAAACCTGGTTTTTGGTCCTTTTCCGTCTTTGGTCCGGAACACACGGCACTTATTAAAAATAAAAATAAAAAGATCTGGAATACTGATTCGTTTGACAACAATGCACATGTCCATCATAGATACCTCTAAGCCTTGTGAATTAAGTGCTGCTTCTGGACATGTTTAACTAGAGTGTTCTTTTATGCATAGTAAAGTTTTAAGTGACATTTGTGAAGGTAACTCCTTATTGTAGTGCTTAGTGAAGATTTGTCATAGTAATCCATTGCCATTGTGTTTATATCAGCTGATGAATGACAGTCTTGGATGCAATGGTGTGAGGGATCAGAGCTCATGGGTGTTCGGTTTAGGCTTGCACCCTTGCCCTGTAAAGCACTGAAAAACAACATTTATTTAATTATTTAATGATATTACGCACTTTAGAGGGACATATATACATACAGTCGATTCCGGTTAATGGGACCGCATCGGGACGCGATCATTTGGGTCTTAATAACCGTCTGGTCCGATTAAACAAACATGCCCTATGTTACAGTACGGGATGTGCCATGTAACATATTAAATGTTTATTAAACCTTAATTGCGCGATTTACACGTATAGCGAACGTACAAACAAGAACTACTGTTGCTTACCAACTTTGTTCATTGAAAATAAATTTGCAAACAAGTTTTTTGAAACGATCTACAACACAATGTATAGGTACTCAGCATGCGAAGCTTAATACT
>JAVSBV010131664.1:0-17435 GCA_033117975.1 Parotocinclus spilosoma
CAGCAGATAACGGAATGCATATCATTGGTCGCCGGGCATGCAGTCCAAAACGATCGAGCTGATTTCATATGGTCTGGGTGCAATTCCAGCGTCCAGTCGCAGCAATAATATCTCCTCGCAGTTTTGTTGCATTGCTGCGCCTGCTCCTTCTTGCCAATAAGGCCAAGTAGCGTCATCTCTTGCTGTTGTGGCAGATGGGCGAACCTGCTCTAGTCTTCTTTATACTTTTCTAGTCTCTTGAAAGTGATTCCACAGTCTGCTAATCACGCTTTGGCATGTCCCCGAAGATCAAATGCTTATTTTTTTATCGCTTCGTAGTCATTTTGAAATATCCTCTAATTTTTGTGAGCAGTATATTTTAGGTTCTTTAGGCATATGCCTGGTCTTACAACTATTGATTAACACACTATCCAAAACAAGCTAAAAATAGGATTAAATATAAAACAGAAACCAGGATAAGGTACATGATTGTACAAGATCCCATGGACTAGACAGAACAGAACTGATAGGATGTAAAATTTGTCGACTGCAGTTAGGCAGCTGGCTATGAAGTGAAAAAAGGGTAAAATGTGGGTAGCACTCTGTGCCAAAAGTGGCCACAAAAGGCACCTTATCTGGATGCATGACACGGGATATTAACTTTACTACCCAAATCCTATCTCTAACCCTAAATGCTCAGACAATTTGTTTTTTTTTTTAAGTTTGGTTCTGTTAAAAATTGCATACATTGCAATAGTGAGTAACCAGCAATGATTTTGCTTTAATTCATAGTATCTGTACAAACAATGGACTAAAGTTCTTTGAAGTGCTTGGTAGGACACATTTGCATAAGATCAACATTCACTTTATTAGAGCAAACCCATCCATCAGAGTCCATAGAAACACACCAGACATCAAAGCAAAATGTACACAAACATAGTGATTATGCTAAGCAAAAACAAAAGGGATCTCAGAGGTATCCATACAAGAATGAATTTGAGATCCGTCAAGGCGAATGATTAAATTCTGTTTTGTACCACTCCAGAGAAAGCTATCTTCAGCACGTAACTCCCGTTAATACATAACTTACAAGTAATCTTTGTAGGGACAAGAATACAGAATGTATCATTGTTTCAGAACTTGTAATGCAGCCAGAAGGTCTCACCTGTCAGGAAAACTGTGGTGGAATGCCTGGGTGGCATGCAAAGTCAGACAATCGCATTCAAGGATGCATGGGGTGAATGGAGGGTCTGGGAAATCAGCAGCTCTTGAAATAAAACTGTATACCATGACACCTACCATAATATGTTTTCGGAAATCTGATGTTCAGGGAATGCTGGAGATTCAAGGCACTCGTGGTATAGGATTATCAATGTAAAGCATGACAAAAGTGAAAATATCAGAAAGAAACATACATTCTGATGGCATACATACCAAAAATGTAAAATTCAAAGAATACGGGATAGAAACGGCTAACAAATAACACACCAGCACTAACGTCTAAATATATTACAGCAACAGTAGTTCAAAGAACCTGTTACGTATCGTCTCAAACCAGTACAAAACTCATGCAGACGTCTACCAGCTGTGGAAAACTACTATAGTGCTACAGAATTCTGCTCATTTCAATTTAATTTGATTGTCTTGAATAATTGTGATTGGATGATTAAATTGTGACAGCTCCAGTTCCACCTAAAAACGCATGACTGAACAAAATACAGATATCACTAACCTCACAGTCCATGTTGTTGAAGATATTTTGACTTTGAAAAGTTGCTTAAAGATGAAAGATGTTGGAAATCGGTTGCCATTAAAGACAGCTTATTTCACCATCTGCAACTAACGACCGTTCAGAAAATAAAGATTATGACAAACTTCAAGAGTCAGCTGTCTACGACTGGCTTAAATCAGTCAAGGTACCGGCACAAATACAGACTTATTAAACTTTAGCAGAATCATTCTGCAAAAAAGTGCATTATGAGAAGAAAAGCTACAGATGGCAAGACATAACAAATGCTGTCACCAATTACATCACATATGCCAGTTTAAGTGGTATTGAGAGATGGGTTTAAACAACTTTTGAATCATTCTGACCTAAGATATAATTTTTGTTAGCAATAAAATATCAGCAAACATAGAGATATCTTTTTTCAATATCACACACCCGTAATCTCTGATCTATCTCTGATCCTCTTAACACTTAAACGGAAATAAATGTATTGAACCCTTGTACTGAACTTACTTTTTATTTTTAAAATAAGGCTGAGTATTTTGTAATACTACACAGAATGTAATTTAGAAGAAGTAGGACACTAAACCTTTTTTAAAAATATTTTGTAATGCCGCACATGTTAACATTGAAATTCTGCAGTTTGCACAGTATTTGGCCAAGATTTTATCTTCTACAAAATTGTTTCCCAAACGTTTTCTGCAGTGCCCCCCCATAAATCTGAATAAAAAAAACACATGTAATTCGAGTGGTGTTTATTTTAAATAGTGTAATTCATAAGAAACTTGCAACATCTTATTGACAAAACAGTATGACACACAATTTTAGTTGTAATATCACAGTCATAGTTAAATACTATTAAGAATTCTATCCTAGATGTTGGAATATTAAATAAGTTGTTGGCCCTTACATCCAACCTTCCTGACTGTGCCAAGGTTCAGATCATCAGCTATGTACGGCAGAGCATTTAGTGCTGCTGCCCCTCTACTCTGGAACTCCCTGCCTCTTTCTGTACGTTCTTACTTTTTACTCTCTTACTTCTAATCTCATTTCAAAATCTGTTCTTTTAAGTGTTTTTGTGCATCTCCTTCTAACACTACCTGTCGTGATTGGTTCTGTTTTGATGTAAAACAACGCTGGGTTGTGTGAAAGGTACTATATCATTTTTTTTTTATTATTACTGTCCATCCATCCATTAATTGATTATCTTCCGTTTAATCCACATGGAGTCTGGGTGGGGCCCTGGGCACCATCTCTGGGCACAAGGGCAGGAACAACCCTAGATGGGGCACCAATCCGTCGTAGGGCACACACACAGTCAAGCCCACAGTCTCACACTAAGGGCCACATAAGAGACACCAGTTAACACACGTCTTTGGACAGTGGGAGGAAACTGGAGAACCCGAAGTAAACCCATGCATACATAGGGAGCCGCCCCCGCCCTTGGGTTGACCTTCTTGCTGTGAGGCAGCGTTGCCACCGAGCCAATGTGATACCCTATTATATTATAGTTATATTATTATTATTATTATTATTATTATAGTATTACTTTCCACCACATTTAATGTTTTTCCTGTCAGGATCATGGGGGCTATTTATTTTTCAGTCTAAAATTCATTTAGTTTGGTCTGACAGCTGCCAGTACATACAGTAGTTGAACCTAAAGGACACTATCAAAGTTACGTTTCTACTGAGAAACCTGCAGTTTCAGTGAACCAGGTTGGAGTGTGAGTAAGAAGAAGAGATGCACTGTACAGATACCAATAAAAAGAAAACATACTGGCATGTTTTGACATTCAGACAGAGTAAAAGATCAGAACACTGCAGGAACAATATTGCTGTTTTCCTTGGAGTGCTTTGTTCAGGCTCCAAGTAGGAGTCTGGTATGACTTGACCTATTCACACCTCACTGATACCTTCCGTCAGCACTCATCTAGAGTGCTAAACACTAGCCTGCTGTCTGAGTCCCACTGTGTATCTACACCTAACAGTAGCAGAACATGCAGTACTTTCTTTACATTTATGTTTTTGTAATATTTCATAACTAGCATGGAGCAAGCTGTGGTAAGGCGAGCTGTACTGTAGCAAAGAGGTTTTAGAAGTAAAACGAAGATGTTTATTGCTTATTGATGCAGTTAAAATGATAAGAATGCTTGTATGAAACAGCTAACGTACTGTGAAAAGGGCATTCTATATATTTCAGTGCATATTCTGCTTATTCTTTATTGAAGTGTTAGTGGTCACTGTATATACTATGTTAGTCTCCTTTATTCTGTTCACTAACGGTCAGGATCCCCACCGGTCTGGCACAGATCAGGTTTTATTCAGATCTCAGTGCTACAGTGACACTGACGTGGTGGCCTTGTGTTAAAAAGGTACAACTAAACTTAAACACTGACAACATCATTAGAGATATATACCATAGAGACAGCAGCTCATTTGTTGTTGCAAAGTTTGTGTTAGTCTTCAACTAAACCTTCATCAGTGCTCACAGGAAGCTTGTATTTATTTTTTTTTATAACTCTTTATCATTTTGAAAAAATAATTTAGATATTTTTTTATTGCTTTTGAACATTTTACAGCAAAATCAACCTTACACAAAACAACAATCAACTATGTACATACAACAAAAATAAAACCAAAAATCCCCCCAAACAAACAGACTAAAAAGAAATAAATAAGCAAATAAATCAAATTGAATGAAAACAACAACAATAATAATAAATCAGTGAATAATGTTACGTACTGAATATTAATAAATTAAGATGTATGATTGTCAGAGTTCTCCACAGGAAACAGTGATAGGGAATAAAAATTCTTTGCAAAACCCCTCATACTGAACTCAATCTTCTTGAGGCGCAAACAGTGTATGGGCAATGCGAGGGGAAAGAAGGAGATTTCCAACTAAGTAAAATTCTGCGTACAGTAGGGTAAAGGCTATGGCATTTAATTCACGCGCGCTCCACTGGGTTATACCCGAAGAAACGCCAAAAATAGCCAATATGGGTTTCTGATCGAATTGCTTCACAGGACGCTTTTATTGAATGGTGGACAATATTCAGTCCAGCATTGATACTGAGGTGGTTTAAAACTCTCGCAGCACTGCTGTGTCTGATCCAATGATACAAAGAACAACACACATTAACACATTAGTGTCACTGCAGTGATCCACCACCCAGCTAGTACCTGTTCTGTACTTGTCCTGTGGGGGATTAACAGATAGAAGATTCTGTCTTTGTGTTCATGCTTGTAATAAATACCATGCAGTAGAAGCAGTCATCAACAGGGTTTTGAGGCTCTCGCCACACCACTGGAACTATAGTGCTGAGATTTGTTCTCTGATCTTTAGTTCACTGTCTTAGGTTTTCAACAGGTGTCCTGCACACTTTTTTTTCTGATCACCCAGTTGAACCCCAAAATATGCATAATAGGCTTTTCATACAAAGTCAGATATAACCACAAATGTAACAGAATATTTTACATTTACAGCATTTAGCACACGCCCTTATCCAGAGCGACTTACAATTAATACAGTCTTAAAATCCATGCAATTGTGGGTTAAGAACCTTGCTCAGGGACCCAACTGTTGTAGCTTGGCAGAGGTGGGATTTGAAACCTGGACCTTCTGGTCCATAGTCCATTACCATAACCACTACGCCACCACAGTCCCATATGAGTGACTTTGAGGATTCACAAGTTAGTGATGAAAAAGTGACGTCAATGCACAACCTAAAAGATTCAAAGATGCCAAAAGTAGACCCCATTAACATATAAATGGGAGCATAGTCAAATTTGAAGTGGATACCGGCTGTAGTGTGAAAATTGTGACCAAGACAGAGTATAGTAAGTTAAGGACAGCGGGAAATGCACAGGAACTGCAAAACTGCCCATTAACTCTGAAAACGTAATACAGGTGAAAGAGTCGCTACACTAGGAATTGCAGAGGTAACTGTAACGTACAAAAAATTAGTCACACAGCTGCCTTTAGCAGTGCTGGCAGGCGAGGGACCAAACCTGCTTGGCCGGGCGTGGTTAAGAGCGTTGGAAATGAATTAGGTATAGGTCAACAAGTTGAAGCAGTACCAGTTGACTTTGCAGAATGTCCTTAAGCCAAACGAAGAGGTTTTCAAGGAGGAACTGGCAACCTGGAGAGACCCATCAGCAAAAATATACATAAAGAAAGGCGTGACTCCAAAGTTCTACAACCCCAGGCCAGTGCCCTATGCCATGCGGAAGAAAGTAGAGATGGAGCTGGAAAGACTTACAATAATTGAACCAGTAAAGTTTGCACAGTGGGCAGCACAAATAGTACCACTGTTAAAACCGGATGGCTCAGTACAGGCTCCCAGTAAACCTAGTCTCCAAGTTGGAACAGTATCCTATACCAAAGTTGGAGGACTTATTTGAGAAGTGGATTGGGGATGAAAAGTTCAGTAAAGTCACTCTTGAAGTGACATCAAAGCCAAGTGCCAATAATAACAAACACAAAGGACTCTTTCGGGTAAATCGCCTACCGTGTTTCCTATATTCTGTTATTGTTCCTACCTTTCCCCGGAGCGTTTGGTCGTCCTTGCCAGTCGCCATTACAGAGCTATTGGTGAGGAGGCCTTATATCCATTATCGTGATTATGTCCTTATCCCAAACAGCTGCTTCATGTCCGTGGTTTTGGCGCTGTTCGGGGCCAGGTCATCTGTATTTTATCGGGATTCCATCTCCGTTCAGTTCGCGCGTCTGACCACCGGCGCCCTTGTGCCCTCCTGCCTTTCCAAGAAATAGTGTTAAGGTTCTGGGGGCTTTTTTTAGGGCCGATGGACATGTATGGGCGGGTAACCCCCGAGGTATTTAGTTTGTTAGGGGCACTTTGAGGGTTTTCCCGTCCCGTACTCGTGCGCTACTCGCACATTTTGAGCTAGCGCTCTTCAGTCGTCGGCACCTACCTAGCCTCACTCCAGCCGGGTGTTTGTCCTGAATAGGACACGCCCTGGTCTGGCTTCTTCGCTTTCGAGCTCACGCTCACGCTCACCCTCTGGCGCTTCGGCGCCCCTCAAGATATATTCACGTTGCTGACTCAAGATTTGCCCCGGCTAGAGTAGCTAGGCTTTCATTTAATTGCATGCACATTCGAGCTCACGCTCGCTCCCTGCCGTTTGGACTACCTCCGTGCCTCGCCATTTCAGATAGGCACCCTCTCACGACCAGTTTGTGCATTGCTCACACTCGGGAAGCAACCTCGGCGCGCCCCTTTATCCTTTCGGTTTCTTTGTGTTAGGAACCTTACGCTCCGCTCTTCATCCCTTTTCAGTTGTTCTATATTATTTCCCCATTCTTATTATAGGTTGTGGGGATATGCTTATCCCACATACCTGGGTCCTAATAAAAAACACCACATCTTGGAACATATCCCAGCTATTTTTTAACGGATGATGGAAGGGCTGTTGGTGGGAATCCCACATGTGGCAGCTTATTTAGACGGCATTCTGCTGACTGGCTGGAGTGATCATGAACTCTCTGAGACTCTGAATGAGGTCCTGAGGAGGCTTCAAGAGGCAGATCTTCGACTAAAACGCAACAAATGTGCCTTCATGGAAGGAGAGGCTGAGTTCCTCGGACACAAGTTGGACGCCTCGGGTCTCCTGGACTACCAAACAAGGTTAGGGCTATAGAACAGGCACCGACACCCACTAATCTCACAGACCTAAGACCGTACCCAGGTCTACTAAATTACTACAACAGGTCCTTGCCAAACCTGTCGACCTAGTTAGCTCCCTTACATAGATTTTTGAGGAAAGAAACAGTGAAAGTGGGGGAATGAACAGGAGAGAGATTTTAAGAAGTCAAAAAAACTCATGCAGTCGTCTGAAGTCAGAAATACCTCATACTCTCCTGTGATGCCTCCCCATATGGACTGGAGGTGGTGTTGTCACATCGCATGCCAGACGGACGTTCAATTGAACTACTCGCAGCTGGACAAAGCGGGGTTGGCGGTGTTGTTTGGCGTTCAGCCTTTTTATAAATACTTTTAGGAGGTTTGTTATTTGGACAGACCATAAACCCTTATTGTCTATCTTCAATGAGATGTAAGCGGTGCTTTAAATGGCATCTCTGCACATTCAACGTTGGGCAGTGACTTTAAGAGCGTATGAGATTGTCTATAAGCCAGGAAAACATCACAGCAATGCGGAGGCTCTGAGCCTACTCCCTCTACCTCAGCAGTCACCACACAGCGAGGGAGAGGACCCTGTTTTGATGATGGTGTCCGCTAGGGAAAAGACCCACTACTGTCCCGAGTGGTGCAGCTTGTCATACATGGCTGGTCTTCGCACCCCTTAGATCCAGTTTTTCAGCCTTATGCCGTGAGAAAAACAGAATTAGGTGTGCAAGATGGATGTGTAATGTGGCGATCACGTATGGTGGTATCTCCGCCAGATCGGGAAGCATTGCTACGCCAGCTGCATCATGGTCACCCAGGCATTACCAGATTGAAATCATTAGTCCAAAGCTATGCATGGTGGCCAAAGTTGGATGCTGACATTGAAGCAGTAGTAAAGGGATGTGGCACTTGTTAAGAACATTGCAATTTACCAGCTCACATAGATTATGCTGGACCTTTTAAGGGTCATATGTTTTTGATCTTGATGGACACATATTACAAATGGATGGATGCTTACCTGTTAACTTCAGCAATGTCAGCCATTATGATTGACTGTATGTGGAAGAGTTTTAGTAGTCAGGGATTACCGGAGATGATTATGTCTGATAACGGATGATTTTGATCATTTTGTGAGTGCAGAGTTGAAAGATTATGTGAGTAAGAACGGTATTCAACACATCACCTCAACACCTTACTAGAGTGCTGTTTAATTACCGCATTACTACTCAGGCAGCCGATTAAAGTCAACACTAGACTTAGTGCATCCTGACCTTCGAAACAAGATAGTACAGAAGCAGTGAGTTCAAAAGCAATATCATGACCGGCAGGGATCAGAGAGAAGTTTCCAAGTGAGAAAAGCAGCAATCACACGAAACTTCAGTCACTGGCTTAAATGGATCCCGGGGTTTATTACCAGAGTCACAGACCAGTATGTTACTAAATCATGTTAGGAGATGGAACCATGGTGAGAAGACCAGATATTTGCCAGACCTGAAGACAAGGATTCCGTAGAACCTAATATCACAGAACTACCCGCGGTGCCTGCGTCATCAGTTGATGTAGTGGCCATGTCAGAGAATCCTGCAGTCGCGAGGAGTAGCTGTTTCCCAGAAGGAATGGTTCAAGACAAAACACATCTTTTAGCGCTGTGCATTCCAGTCCCAGGGACCGTAAAGAAAGCAGCACCTAAAACAACCAGTTGCACCAGCACGTCGGTCACAATGTACTTACGTGATTAAACAGAGTTACTTGAAGAACTATGAATGTTGACTGATTAATAAACAAACTTAATAGAGAAAATAACTAGAATACAGTTATTTGTGTCATGGTTAAGTTATTGTTGATTAGGTGACAAGTTAATTGTTAAGGATGCCAGTTTTGTAAGGCTGCAAAGTAAGTCATACATTTTTCAGTATTTGTTGAGTGGAAGTGCTAGCTCAAGGGGGGGGAAATGTAGTAAATGGGAATGTTATGTTAGTCAAAGACCTGTAGGTGGCAGTAGAGGGTTGAGAGGGACACTGGAGTTTTGGGGGTGACGTTGAGACATGATGGCCTTCTGTGTGTATGCTGTGTTTTTTAAAGGCAATTATCTGTTTACTAAATGTACAGTGTTCCCTCGCCACTTCGCGGTTCACCATTCGTACCTTCGGTGCATCGCGGGTTTTCAAAAAATATAAATGGAAAAAAATATATTTGCGGATTTTCGCTGTTTTGTGAGTTTTTGCAGACTTTTTACATAAAAAAAATGATATGAAAATATTCATTTTACCAATAAAGGAATGTTATAAATTATAAATTATTACAATTTACAGTAAATAGCTGTTGTGTCTACACAATGTGTAGGATATGACGTGCTATAAGCTCGGTACGGACGGAGCATGTGTGATATGAGAGTGATGTATGGCGTGTTAAGTAAAGAGAACGTTTGATTACTGCAGTGTGTTGCTTACCTAGGGTTGTTCTTGTGGCCAGAGTTGCCGGGTGGAATAAGTGGAAGATAATGGATGGATGGATAAATCTTGACTTGACTTTACTTTTGTTCAACTAATTACTGATGTGTTCACCTTTTACACGCCCTTGGTCACATTGTATGATATTTTTTGTGGCATGTTTCTAAGTGAAGAGAAATTGAACTTTGCAAGTCATCTTAATCATATTGTTGATTATATTCATGCATGACATTTGAAATACAAGCACCAGGTGGCGCTGCGACTCTTCACTAGCTCGCAAATTGAGTCACCACACGGCAATTGTGTTGCGTTTCTGTGGAGGGAACATTTCGGCCTATGAACCAGAAAGCAATTCTATAAGTTTTTGGTCATCGCCGCCACCCACTGTACTTGAGTGTGGAGAAAATACTTTTTTGTTTGCTTGTTTTAAAGTTTTATGTAAATAAACTAATGTTAACTACTCGTTAACAGGGGCAGCAAGGTGGCTCGGTGAGTAGCACTGCTGCCTCATAGCAAGAAGGTCCCGGGTTCAGTCCTAGGGTGGAGTCCTTTCTGTGTGGAGTCTGCATGTTCTCCCTGTGTCTGTGTGGGGTTACTCCGGGTACTCCAGTTTCCTCCCACAGTCCAAAGGCATGCATGTTAGGTTAACTGGTGTCTCTAAATGTGCCTCTTAGTGTGTGACTGTGTGTGAGTGTGCATGCCCTACGATGGATTGGCGTCCAGTCTGGGGTCGTTCCTGCCCTTGCGCCCAGAGTTGCCTGGTGGGAACCGGTTGGCCCATGACCCCATGTGGATTAAACAGAAGATAATAATGAATAATAATAATGAATTCTTAAAAAAATAATTTAAAAAATCAAATCAGGCATTGCAAATAAGCATGTCAAAATGGTCAAATACAAACTTCTAAAGTTCAAACTAAGCATCCGTATATTTAATAAAAGTGACTTAAGTGTTAGACTTGTTGGTGCTAGACAGGCTTTTTTCAGAAACTGCTAATCTACTGGAATTTGTAAACACATTTTACAGGATTAAGGGTCCATTCTCTGCCATGCTGCACTGTTGATCTTTGAGCAAGGCCCTTGTAAGAGTGCAATAGTGGTTTTACTCACTGCATTTTAAAAACATGCTCATTACTTTAGCTTTGCTGAATCTATTCAGAATCCTAAATTTGTATTTGGGGTGTTATAGACTACTGCGAGGGTGCACACGTCCAAAATGTGGTATTTGTGGTGGTTTCGCAGTGCAAACTTGGCTCTCTCCGTGTTCACCGTGCTTCATGATTTTTCAGGAGTTCTTATTAAACCGGTAAGACTTTGCAGGCATTTATAATACATCTATGAGCGATTATAGAGATACAATATTAGAGAATACTGTGCCAACGGAAGCATCAGAATCTGGTATGCTACACCCTGGAATTATTAAACTTCTATAGTTTTTTTTAAGAATTTTTAATGTTCAACATAATGCAATCTTTTCCCCCAAATAGCTGTATAGTGGAGGTTTTCCTATGCCCCTGCAACAGTTAATTCTATTTCTGTCATAAATATGAAAGATTAGTGGTGTCTAAAAGTAGAAATGCTCTCAAACTGCAGTGACAGTGGTTCAAATAGTTGATATTATTGTTTGGGTTAAATATCATGATTTACTGATTTATTACCGACTTGCATGTCTAGTCATGAGCAGAAGATTTAATAATATTAAAAGTATTTTGCATAGTTTGTCATCATGTCTGAAAATTCTGGTTTTCTGTGGATGATACCGTTATTTGTTTAATTCATGCTTATATAAACCAATAGATACCCCCATTGTCATGGATGTGTACATCTTGCCCTTAGGTAAATACATCCTATTTCAGGCTTTACAAAATAGTTTTAAACAATACTTCTGCTTTTTTACTTACTGACATATTTTATGAAATTAACAACTTGTGTACTTCTTCCACTTCTACTTGTAAGTCAGATAAGGGCGTAACTTTATATAAGGGCGTCTTCTAAATGACTAAATGTAATTAGGCAGTCACTATTAGGTTATTATGATTTAAATAGGGCAATAGCTCGTCCCCGAGATCAGGGTGAAGGCTTATGCTGGATGCAAGACATTTGTATATTGCTGAATGCCTCGTGGAGAGATAGCAAAAAAAAAACCTTGACGTCAACAGGGGATTATAATCTTGTTTTGGTACAAAATCAGTACCCACACAATGATAGAAAAAATGGCCAAATGTTTAGAAATGTTTAAAAAAAATGTTCCACAAAGAAAGACTGGAAGGGATCTACATATTTCTTCCTCTACAGTGCATAATATCATTAAATGATTTAAAGAATCAGGAGGAAAATGCAAACGGCAAGGGCACAAGTCTAACCTGAACTCAGATGCTCATAAAGACGGCACTGAATCAATAACTGTTGTTCATCAATAGCTGATATAACCATATCATGTCGACTTCTTGTCTGTTGGAGGCATCTAGTATAAGCCATCACAGCCAAATCAGAAATAAATGGTCTGAAATTCCTCTAGAATCTTTAATAATATTATGCACTGTAGATGAAGAAATATGTAAATCCTACCCAATATTTATTTGTGGAACATTATTGTAAAAGCAAAATTACTCGCCAAATCAGGATTGCAATCACCTGTTGACATCTTGTGTTGCAGGCCTGAACTGATGTTGTCCAGAACAAAATCAAGTATATTGAGTTAATACTGTCTGTAATGAAATCAAAGTAAATGCGCAAAACACTGTGTTTTTTCTGGAAACGGATATGTTAGAGTAAATCAAAAAGCATGTAAAATGTGGCAGAAAAAGATGCATTTTTAGCATTTCAATAAAAAATGTTTTTTTAGATTCAGATATACAGGATAAATGGCTTAACAATATGAGATGGATAAAAATAAAAAAGACACTAAATATAAAAATAAATATATTGTACTATTTGCTAGTTTCTTGCATTTTAAACCCTTAAATAGCCACTTTGTGTTTGACAATCAGTTAGGCACACCATATCAATATACAGTAGTTCAGGATATTGATATGGTATGCCTAACTGAAAAATTCATGATCCAATCAAATGCTATTTTGGATATACTATAAAGGATATATCCATATATCAGGCACCTGCATGAGAAACATGGTTAAAGCTTTAATATACTGAATAGCTAAATTCAAAAGCATACAGAAGTAAGTAAATGTGCCATTTACTACACTGCTCACAAAAAATAGGGGATATTTCATTAGGGGATATTTTCTTAATTCTTGTGAGCAGTGGATTATAATGTAATGTAAAATGCAGGACCCAGTTTGATGCAGCAGCGAATTATTTGTTCTCTTCCTGTCTGTCTGTCAAATGATGCTGAAAAAATACTGAAACTGCTTACATTAGATAAAATATACAAAGTAAGTAAAGAGTTCATATTCATGTGAAACTGGCTTTCTGAAACTCCCTCAAAAGAAGTGATAAAAGTGTGAAGTGGTGAACTGAAACTGCCCCTGCCATATTTGATGTTTTTTTCCGTGGTAATGTCGAACTGCATGGATAGATTAACAGTTTGATAGACGCAAGAAACGATAAATTCTCGGCATATGTAACATTCATCATTTTTAGCCTTTTTCCAGTGCTAGATATGCCCCATCCAGTCATGGGATATTTAAAGACTTTGACAAAACATATTGTTTAAAGATTAATTTAATAATGTGACATTGTTAAAGTCACTAGTAAATATCTGTTCATACAAACCTTTCTACATTTACAATATAATAATAAAATCTATTTTTTTTTAAGATGAGTTAATAATATTACAATTTAACATTTCAGTTAAACTAAAATAGAGCAAAACATGAAAAATGTGTGCATAACAGTTGCACAACTGTTTTAATCACAGTTCTTACCCAATCGTTTAATTTCCCAACATATTTGTTGACAAACTGGAGATCCTTTGCAAATCTTTGCTACTCAGAGACTCAGCCTTTCCTGGATGCTGCTTTTGTACCAAATCATAATTATAATCTCCTGTTGACATCACCTGTTTGAAATTAGGCACCTATTATTTTTTCTTTTAATTTAATTTAATTCTTTTTACTTGATTACTAGCTCTAAATTGCTCAGTCCAACCTTTTTTGGAGTGTGTTGTAGGCCTGAAATGCTGTTTATGTTTATTAACAAATGAAATGAAGTTGATCAGACAAAAGATTAAATATCTCCGGTTTATACTGTCAGAAACGAAATAAAAGTTAAAGCACATGTAGGAAACACTCTGTTTCTTTTAGCATTGTATACCATCCCATCATTTTCTGTTTTGGGGTTGTATAAGTAAAGACATTTTTAATAGTATTCCACCTGGCTTTTCAATTCTATATACACATGGTTTTCTCAAACTTCGTAAACAGAAATTGAGATTGGGTTTATTGAGACATTCTCTGGGTTTGTCACAGACCCCGTCCCTGTCCCAGATTGGACCCTTTGATAGGGCCCAGTGCCCAAAAGAAAAGGGAATAGGGCAGTTTTAACACAGTCTGAAGGTGTTAAGTTCTGGGCTTCTGCTTTGCCAGGGCCTCATAACCATGTTAAAGTAAATCAAAGCAATGTAATAAGTGTAAAAAGAAAGATGCTGCATTTATTGTGATATCCAAGCATTTTTATTATTTCAATTATTTTTTTTTTTAGATTCAGATCTACAGGATAAAATGGCTTAGTAATGTGGTATAGATAAAATAAACTAAAGTATGCATAAAGAGCAGACACAGAGCAAATACTGTACAATAGAAAGTTTGTGCATGACCATGTTTGGTAAGTATCCTGCCTTCAAAATTTTTAAATAGCCACTTTGTGTTTTTTTCAGTGTAGTGATATGATAATATGTGCCTGACTGAAAAATCCTGTTGACAAAGAATTGATTCAAGCTTTAAGTGGCTCTATTGCCAAATTCCAAAGCATACAAAATCGGCCTTTCCATTGGCTCATGAGTTTTAGGGCTAATGACCAAATGTAACTCTGAAATGTGAAATTCTCTAAATTTATAATTTGTGAAACTGATTTTGAGCTTTTTAATTGCACCACAAATACCACTACTTGAACTATTGTTTTGGAAGCATACAAATGTTTCCTCTAGCAATTATATAGGTTTTAATCAAACCATACAAAACTGTTCAACAAAATTACCATTTATCCGTTTATTGTAAAGCATTGAGATAAGGCAGCCTTATATTATCCAACATGGATATAAGAAGATATTTGCGGCATCATTGCAGTAGCAACAATAACACACTAGCAACAGAGTGGATGAACAGAAAATAATTACAAGCAAAAAAATAACTTAGACTGTAAAGAACACGATTCTCTCGTCTGATTAAAGGTTGACAACTCTACCATAAATCTCTGATTGGTGGAGTGCTGTAGTGTTGATTGACATTTTGGAAGCTTCTCTCTTCAAATTGGCTATTGGGTTCTTGTTCACCTCTCTTACCAAGAGACCCAACCCCCTTTACGTAGTTTGGTAGCTAGCTCTAAAAAAGTTCCCAGTTGTTTCAAACTAAGAATTATGGAAGCCACAACGCTATTTTGGACTTTCAGTGCAGCAGACTTTTGTAGCCTTGTTTTGATCTGTACCTCCACACAATCTGAGCTCTACAGGCAGTTTTTTAGTTAGCTGTGAGACCTTATATAGAGGGCAAAAATGTTAGTTCAGTAGAGTCGATTCATAAACCCAAAATAGCTGAGAAAACGATACAGGATTTAAGAGAGTGCAATGGTGGTGAGCCGGGCTCGGGCAAACAAAGGGAAGATGCTGAATAGGCAGTACAAGAAATGCCCAATTGTTAGTTGTAACTCTCCAAAAACAAAGTAGATAACAATTTGGATAATTTAAATAATTGAAACAAATTGGAAGCGCAAGTTGCAGCAGCAAACAGAGCTGGCATTACTAAAGAGAATAACGGTCAAAGCATGTAAAATATTTTTATCATCATTTAACAATTTATTTATGTAATAGTTCAAATAACATAAACAAAGAAAATATTAACAGTTAAATACACAAAATACAACATACACCACATTTAAAAAGGGGATACCTTAATGCAGTAATGATTTATCAAAAATATATCAGTTACAAAATGCAGTGGAACAAATATAGAATTTTCTCTTGTAATTAAAACACAAATCTGCAACTTATTACTGAACTTAACAAAATAAAGTCCTTTTCAATTTGCACGCTGGAAATTGAGATACTTGGGCATCATGTTTACTCGCTCATTAACAAAAGTTATTTGAGGAAAATTTTATTCCATTTCTTGAAATGGTGTCACCTGATCTGGAGAGGTGGTCCTCTCTCCCCTTATTGTCCATGTTCATTTAATCAAAATGACCCTATTGCCTGCATTTTTATACTCTTTATTTTTACTTTTATTTTTACTTTTATACTCTTCTATTTTTCATCTTTTTAAAAATATTTTTAAATAAACTTGATGGCATGTTGACCCTATTTATCTGGTTTAATAAACCTTGAAACATTTATTGCTTGAGCTTTAGAAGGTCTAGCAATTTCCACCACTATTACTGGCCCTCTAATATTCATAAACTAATTTATTGGCTCAAGGATACTTCTGTTAGTGACTGCTCAACATGGGCTCTAATTGAACTTGCCTTTTCACAACATTCACTTCACTCCTTAATTTGTTCACAGCTTCCTGTTCCTGCTAAATAGTCTCCTACCAATCTGGTTGGATAAAAATGTTTAGATTTATTCTTCGCAACAGTGCTATTTTTGCTCCCATTGTCCACATTCATAAATTTCTTCCTTCTTTTATGGATCCGAACTTTCGTAAAAATGTACAGAGAATGGCCTTACAACCAATAATGATTTATATGTTGGTGGAATTTTTATTTCTTGTACCTCATTAATGGCAAAGTATGATTTTCCCAACAATCACTTATGTCATTTTTTCAGGTAAGGCATTTTGTGTCTCGTCTTTTCCCCTCATTTTCCCAATTGCCCACCTCAATCCAAAGTGGATCATATCCTGGCTCTTGTTTTAGCCTGGCGTAAGTTCATTTCTACTAATTATGCGCTCATCTGCTGGTCGGACACTGTTTCCACATCCGCCCTACAACTTTTCCTGGCTGTGACCATTTCAGACGGACAGTGGGCTCACTCTACATCTATCTGTGCTAGGCACTGTCTGCTACAATTTAAAGTGGTGCATAGACTACATCTTACTAATAGCAAACTGGTCAAATTGTTTCCGGGTAGATCTGAGACTTGTGCCAGATGCGGTCACTCACCAGCAGATTATTTGCATATGTTCTGGACCTGTGACCCACAGGATCACAAGCTTTTGGAACACTAAGTCATGCCCTGGAAATTCAATTGGCTCTTAGCCCTATCACATCCTTGTTTGGGATCCATCTTCACCTCCATATTTCAAGGACAACTAGCGTGGGATTGCTTTTGATACCTTGATCGCTAATCACGCTATTCTTTTGAAGTGAAAAATTTTCGTTGATGTCTCCAGGAGCTCTTAGGCAATATTAAACTGGAAAAGCTGCGTTCATATAGGGCAGGGGCTCTGCAAGGACCTCCTGTCCTTAGGTACATTGATGGGTGTAATATTACTCCAGAGTAGAAGCGAGAGTG
>JAVSBV010131688.1:0-17430 GCA_033117975.1 Parotocinclus spilosoma
TGTGTGTGTGTGTGTGTGTGTGTGTGTGTGTGTGTGTGTGTGTGTGTGTGTGTGTGTGTGTATATATATATATATATTAGTGTATTATGTATTGTATTTTAAAATGTTATGTTATGTAGGTTTAAGACACACACTCACTGATCACTTTATGATATGCAACTCCTTGTTTCTACTCTCACTGTCCATTTTATCTGTTCCACTTCCCATACAGAAGCATTTCTATTTCTACAGTTACAGACTGCAGCTCATCTGTTTCTCTACATACTTTGTTAGCTTCCTTTGTTAGTCTTTAAATCAATGGTCGAGACCCCCACAGGACAAGCACAGATCAGGTACTATTAGGGCTGTGGACCATTCTCAGTGGAGGGCACAGTGATGCAGTAGCTAGCACTGCAACTTCACAGCTTCGGAATTCCCTTCGATCCTGACGCTGGGTCTTGACAGTGTGGAGTTTGATACTCAAGTTTCCTCCCACATTACAAAGACTTATGTTAGTTATTTGGTGTTTCCAAAGTGCCTTGTGTGTGTGAGAGAGAGTATGTGCCCTACGATGGATTGATGCTCTGCCTAGGGTTGTTCCTACCTTGACCCCTGTGTCACAAGTTATACACCGGCTCTTTAACGAATTAATCGTTTTCAGTATCATTAACCTTAGCCGGTATGATGGAATCAGGTTATGTCAGACAGATACTACATACTGTTTTCAGAAGTAAGTGAAAACAATAGAGCAAAAATACTGCAATGTATTTTAATAGTTCATACAAGAGTTAATGTTGCAGGATGTTGGAGGCTGAGAAGAGGACAAGAGCCAACTCATAATAGCAATTGTTTCAAAAGAACTGTTGTCTGGTGGACATGAGTCATAACAGGGCACAAAGACATTGCCACAGCTTGTACTTTCCTCCATGGCTTGATGTATGTGTTAAACGTCAGCAACTCTACATATCTCAGACATACCTTTGAAGTATTAAAGAAAGTTTTTTGGACCTTGACCCTTTGAAGCTGTCAAACAAAATCCTTTCATTAACAAGCAAATTGTGGGTTTTAAAAGTGAGTGACATATTATCCTAAGTTTTAGAACTGTGAGAATTCTAAAATTATAATGTGCCAGCCATTCTAGTTAGGCAGCTTAAATCTTGGAAATTTGTTTTAGTACCAGTTTAGTTTTGCCCTACTTTTATAAAAAATAATTTTTTTTCTTGTTTCATTATTTATTTTAACTACTTTATTTAAACGGTTAAATGATGCTGTCGATTGTAGGAGCTAAAAATTCAGCCATAGAAACTAAATGTAGAAAAATAATTTTTGTAAACCTAAAAACTTTGTGATGTTCTGTAGTGAATTGTTTATATGTACAATTCAGCACTGAACACATTTGAACTAGAAGAATACTAATAATTAGAATGTAATGTAACTTGTAGATGAAGCTACTGATCAAACTTTTGTTCACTGACGATGCTTTTCTAAAGTGTTCTTGAGTCCATATGGGCTAATATCTGTTACAGAATTATGTTGGTTTTTAATGCAGTGATGCCTGAGGAATCGAAGGTCTCAGGCATTAAATGTTGGTTTTCAGCCACTTATTTGCAAATATTTCTGTGAACAATTGTGAGCGCCTTTGGGGGATGCTCCCTTTACACCCAGTCTTGGCACACATGTGAAATGTTCTGAATAGGTGTTTTTTGAGCATTTTTTTTTTGTTGCCCTGTCCCATGTTGTGCAGATGTTCTAGGCATCAAATTAGTGAATATTTGCAAAAAAACAATAAACTGTATTTGTTTGAACATTAAATATCTTGTCTTTGTAGTGTATTTAATTAAACATGGGTCAAAAAGGATTTGCACATATATTGTATTCTGTTTTATTTATGTTTTACACAATGCCCCAACTTCGCTGGAATTGGAGTTGTATATGAATTTAAATATATTGGATATATTTACTATACATTATATATTATAAATTTGCTGCCTTAATTTTAAGCAACTACAACTATTTTGTACAGTGTCCAGTTTTTCCTTTAGAATATTTTTGTATATAGGACAGATAATTTAAGTTTTGTGTGTGTATACTGCACAAAGAATGTCTTCTTGATACACAGGTTCTTGTCATGTAGCCATTAGAAAAGCATTAGTATTTCCATATACACACTTCTAATGCATAATGATGCATACTGCTACTATAAACCATCTGAAGAACATCTGTAAACAAACTAATTCATGTAATTATATAATTATCCAATTATGTGGAAGCAGTGCAATAAATAAAATTTTACATAGCCTTCAGGACATGTTCACAGTGGTCTCAGTGATTCTGACTGTGGTATAATTTTGGTGCCAGGTGGATTGGTTTGAATATTTTTGTTTGTTCTTTGTCTATAAATAACTGTCCTGAGAAAGAGAAATTGTCTATACATACAATATATACTGCATGCATTGTCTACACATAAAGTATATACTGCATGTAATGCCAATTAATATAATGTTCTTAATGAAATACTCAGTGAGAGAATGTTGTAAGATTGTTTCAGAGAGATTGTTGAAATTCTGACACAACAAAGAATACTATAAAAACTGAAGCTTAACACTGACAGGCACAAAATAAATTATCTAATTCTCATCCAGCTACTGACAAAGTGAAAATAAAATCTTATGGAAATGTGTAAATGGAAGTCAAATTGGAGTTCTAAAGAATTACTGATAAGTATGCTTCTATCATTTAAGACATTTGAAATTGCAAGGTTGTCTGACCGGATTAAACAGAAAATGTTGACATCTCTTCACTGGCAAAAAAAAACCTCAAACTAAAACACAATTTTCTCCTTTACCTTTGTGGCATAAGCTTGACATGCATCCAACTCCTTTCAAGAAATCTGGCAGGTAATGTCACTTGATTACATAAATTAATAATTTATAGGACATATTCCTATAATTCATATAATGTTAATTAATTGCCAGGTCAAGTGTTTATGTTGGAGGAAATGTGGAGGAAACGAGTGGTAATACTAATGCATAGTTTATTTTTTTTATATTGTGGATTCATCTTTTCTAATCTAGTCCATTTTCATAAATTACTGTATTTTACACAGCATACAGTACTGTTGAATGCATCTAATTAAACTGGTGGTTGCTGAAGTCAGTATTTTTGCCTCTGCTTTTAGAATTGGAAGTTATCCTGCTAGATTATAGCACCATGAAGCATATCATCACTGCAAGACTGCCGTGCACAATATTGTGAATGCTGCTATATTACATGGAATTAATGTAAAGAAGACAAGTTGACTGAAAAGTTGAAACTATAATGAATTTCGGAATTTATCAAAAGCTTGCTATGTCCCCCACTGCTTTAATGACGTCATGCACTTGCGCTAGCATGGACTCCACAAGTTTGTGCACAATCTGATAATGATTTCAGACTTTATTTTATTCTAAAGAAATAAACTGTTATTGTACTTGCCTTTTTTCTGTCTTTTAAGTGCCCCAACAAATTTGTGATGTAATGTAGGTTGTTATTCTTAAGTAAAGCCCATGATATTCAGCACACCTTGATCTTCTTAGGTTTGGCTTCCTATAATTTGTTGTAAAGCTTTGAGGTGTGTTTTTCTTCTCAGTATCATGCTACAGCCTGACTCATCCACAAAATGTTTATTATTGGTCTCAGACAATTGGCTCAAAATATACAGTATGTGCACAGTGTAATATATTATGCTCCACAAATTCAAATTTAAAAGAAGAAACCTTTGGGACAGTATGGACAGCTAGTTACATTTACTTTGACTTTTATTTCACTGTGACCATATGAACCCAAGATAGATTCCTGTTATGGTCAGCTTTATTTAATTGTTTACATCATTTCCTGCCTTCTAGGCCTGTAACACATAAAATGGGTCAGTTATTAAAAACAATAAACAAATAACAATGTGGTTTATAACAGGTGAAATCAGCAGGTGATTGGCATGGCAGCAGTGATGTTGAAAATACAGTGAGATTTCGGAGCAACATATGACGTAGTTTGTGTGATGCAGAGAATGCAAAACCACATGCTGTACACATTACAAATAAATGGCTGCATAAGACCGTGGTACACATACTATACTGACCTCCCTGCACTCCTGATCTGCCCCTAAGTTTGGAGAATTTTGAAAACAAAAATGTGATAATGACAACTCTAATACATTTATACATTTTGTTTGATTTTGCAGTGTATATTAACGCATGAAATTTGGTTAACTAGACAAAACTATAAATATCTTGAGTTCATACTGTCTGCAATTAAATAGTCTTGAGTAAATGTAAGAAAGGTCCAAAGTTTGTTATTCATATTATACTAAAATGATAAAACAACAACGAGCAAAACAATCACACATGCACACATTTGGCCAGCATGAGCATGCTTACATATTGGTCTACTTCGCTTTTTAGTAGTTTCCATTTTTAAATGTTACATTGAAAAAAAAATCATTTGGATGATTCCTAATATGGTCCAATTATTTATGCTACTTTTTATCAAAATCTGACATACCAATCTCTCCCAACAGCCTGCTGGGGGTGAAGTGAAAACTCCTGGGTAATGTCAGTTAATAGTCCACAGGGGGTCTAGTTTTATGTAGCGGGTATACTAAGGGTGCGTAGTCCGCCTTACCCCCGCAGCCGGCCATTTAGTCTATGTCAATCATTTCTCCAGTTTCCTTATCGCGAAATATAACACATCTACCTAATTATTTCCAGCTCGCGACTAGAAATTCCAGATTAACTCAAAAAAGAATCGACTCGCTTGACAGACTCGCTAAAAGAAAACCGAGTCGCTCGTACCCGAGAATCGACTCGCAAACTTGACTCGCTTATGTAGTTCAAAAAGAACCGATTCGTCCGCATAGACGCAACGGGGTGTGCGCGTGTGTGGATCGATGGACGAACTGAGGCATGTGGATGAATTTAGATGTGACGGTGGAAGAAGGTTCAGATCGCCACATCCTCGACAGGAAAACGCTTCCAGTCTCGTTTGATCTCTTACAGAAAGACTAGACACGCACAAATACGCGCGCGCTCGCACGCACCGTCAGGAGGTGCATTTCTGCAGTGCAGGACAGTCTGTTATTCTTGGACTGGGCTTTTTTGTTTTGTTTTTTAATTTCCTAAGTGGAAATGAAAACATGGATCGTAAGACGGGACATCCGCGAGCTTCTAAAGTTTAACCTGCACGGATCGGTTGCGTAAAAGCGGGGTTACTCGGATTTAAACCAGTCGAAGTGAACAGCCGTACAGTTGTCCTTTAGCATTTTTATTCATTGTTTTCATGTCGATCCCGATCAAATTAAACAGGATCGGCATTTTTTCGGACATCCAGCACGGCTTCTTCCTTTCAAATTAGTCAGCTCGTTTTAGAGGGAGGGGGCTGTTGGTCATCAACTTTGGGTGATGCCTGTCCGCCTGAGTGTGTGCGCCTGTGTTTCAGAGTGTGTGTCCTCCCCTTCGACCTGATCGCATTGAGCTTTAAGAGAGCGTCCTGTGGCTTGTTTTGCTGAACTTGTTGCACTCTTTGTACTGTGAAGAGAGTCGACAAAATCGCAATAATGTGAGTGACCTGCATGCTTCTGCTTTTATCTGTGTCTATGTATGCGTGTTAAATAAATCAGCGCCCGAGGGGAACTGCACTCACACGCACGATTTAGTTTACGTTATGAACGTAATTACTGGAACAAAATGTAAACACATTCAAAACTGGATGACAAATTGGGAAATGGAAAAAAAATCTGTAGCCTAAAACTCCTGATGTTTAGTTCTAACGACGGCTCAAGGCACGCCTGTGATGTGAAGTGTTAAATTAACACCTATAACGAGGATTTAACTCTTACCAGCGAAGAATTAACAGTCAGAGATAGAGTATTATATCTGCACCGAAAACCACTTTATATTACACGTGAACGAATATTTACAATGCCGGATTACTGTGTAGTATTAAATGAGCACTTCGTGTTAATTACATTCATTTGTGTCGAATTAAGACATCATAGACTTCATCATGAATTTAATCAAATTCAGCACACCTGAATTTACACATAAAGCAATAAGTGCCTGTATATACCATAACACTTACTATATAGTGCGTCTGATTAATGTACAGTATGCAATTGGCAGTTAGTGTTAATTTAAACTATAGTGATTCTATATAATTCTGACATGATCAACTTTAATCCTGCACTGCTGAATTTACACATATAGCCTAAATAAAATGTATGCATGTATGCCTTAATACAGTTTATATAGTGTGTTAGATTTATTTGCTGTGTTAACTGGATAATCTACTACCAAAATATTTTAAATACCAGCAACAGTTTTAAATAATCATATTCACTATTAAATGTATGCCTACATAATTCTTATATGGTCTTAATACTGAGGACTGGCTTACAGTGCTAAGTAAATACATAGAGTTTAAAGGCATTATACAGTGCAAAATGAACATATATGGCGTGACCTTTTTATTAATCTCCTACAAAAATGCATGATAACCTGATATTATTGGGCGTGAATTAATCCACACAGTCTGGTAGTAACATATACAGCATTTGTTCACTTAGCACTTAGCAATACATAAACACAGCAATTTATTTTTAAGGCTATAGGTTTAATTTCTGATAATGAATGTAAGAACTTCAGTTCACTTGGCAGCCTGTGTATGGATACTGTAAAATCTCAGTACTTGACTTCAAACTGCAGGTTCCAAACTCTCAACCAGGTTCCAAACTATGTTCATATTCTATTATTTTTATTATTATTATTATTATTATTATTATTATTATTATTATTATTATTAATATTAATATTAATATTACTATTTTCTATTTACTATAGTTGGTAAATAATTTATAGTGCTAATTTATAAATAAAAGCAAAAACAACTAACAAATAACTAAGCTTAAAGGGCTTAATAAGAAAGCAGACAGAAGTTCAGCAACATGAGCATTAACACGCTATTAAAATATCTCCTCTGAAAAGTGTGGGTGTAAATTTACTCCCCAAGGAGTCATGTAAGATGTACAAGTTAACTGAACATTATTAATTCAGCACTGTAAGAGCTAAACAAAAAGTGTTAGCGATCGTTTAAAAAATAAACTTGTGGAGGTGTTCATCATGGAATTCATTTCAGCGCTGTAACTGAACAACATATTTGGATGAATACAGCTGCTGCAGTTATGAACTGAACATTTATTTTAAATGGGCTTTGCAGGCTTTAATTCATCCATTTCATATTTGATTCATGGGTTGATTTCCTTATCTCAAGACTGACAGAGATTTATATTTGATTAAATAATGATTTCATTGTTGCACAGTGCAGAATTTAGATGTCCTAATCTGACCTGCCTAATGCAGGTCAATCAGATTTCCACATTAGATTTTAGTCGCATCAGAACTGGTGTGGAAGCTAAGCTCTGATCCCTGAAGCGTACTAAGCAAGAAGTACTTTGGGAACATGAGCAGAGACAAGCCTAGCATTACAAGGCGCCCTCTAGTGGTAGGGGTGACTGACCTGAAGCTATGTCCTCTAACATACTGAATAATTTTTTCATCACTTATCACTTGAATTATCACTTGAATAGTTGTTTAATAGATTTAATAAATAGTCCTATAATTTTATTATGGCTTTTAATGTAACTTATTATACACAGTGCAGGCAAAAAGTTAAGTCCAATAGTAAGAACAAATAAAAAAACATGTTTCTGATTCTTTTCTTCAAACATGCCTAAGAGTAGTCAGAAAAAGGGCACTTTATATGTAGTGGAGTGTACAAAGCAAGCTGAGGTGTTGCAGCGTTCCTGTTGGTGTGTAAATGTGATGTAAACAGTTTCCACATCAGGCGGAAGGTGAGATTAAAAAAAATAAAATAAATTTATATATATATATTACATTTTAAAATAATTTTGCACCATACATTATTTTCTTATTAAGTAATTTCTGAAATACATATAACATAACACATATAATCCCAACAAACAAATATGTAATAAAACATATCTAATAATAATAATAATAATTATTATTATTATTATTATTATTAAGTGATCTCATTTTACAAGGTGAGGTGGTGTTATCTGGGATACATGGCTAGTGCAAAATATGTGGATTTTTAAAATTCAACATAAAAAACACTGTAAAGAATACAATTATGTTAAGTTAGATAACAGTATAAAGCTATCAAAGGTAGTTTTCATGTTTTAATGTGGCATAATAGTTTAAATAGCTTTGTTAGTCTAACTATGATGTGTCATGAAAACACTAATGCAGCATTTCTGTTCCATGGTTATTACCCAACCGTACTATAATATGTTCTGTCCTTTAATAATTTTCGGAAATAGGTTTCTCTATTTTAAAATAAAATATATATTATTTTGAAGATCCCAGCTTGGTGACAAGCATTTGCTCTTAAACTCAAAAGCTTTGTTTTAGTTTTATTCTTCTGGGCATGGATAAATTGTATAAGGTGTAGCTAGTGGATTAAATCAGATTTGATCTGCTCATATTACCATCAGTGTCCATATAAACAATATTACAATATTGTGTGTTGGCCTAGGCGCTGAACTACAAAATCCATTTGTACATCTTTGTATTAGATTAAGCTGAGTGAATGTGCTGAGAGGAAATATTAGGCATATGTATACACACAACCAACTTATAGGGAAGATCTTAAAAGGTTACTATGTTTTGTTGAAACTATAATGAACAAGCAAATTAACTTTATCAGTAGAACCTGGTTTATTTAACCATCTAGACCGGAAAACAGTTGATTACATGTTTACAGATTAATTTATTATTATTATTATTATTAGTATTATTATTATTATTATTATTATTAGTATTATTATTATTATAATAAGGTCTTAATGTAAAATGGTTTGTTACTATCATTGTTTATTACACCAAAATGTGTTGCTCAGGCATTCATTATTTGAAAGTAAGCAGTGGATAATCACAAAACTGCTTTTGGATGTCTAGGTATATTCATACCTGTGAGGCAGATGTGTATGCAGATCTAGTGTACATTTCTTATTTTCTGAATGAAACGATTTCCTGATATGTTGTTACAACTATATATCTGTATTGCTATGATATGTATAAAGCTAGCTTTGGAATTCCGATGTGTTGCCATAAACCCTGACAATTGACAGTTGCAGGTTAAATATATATATTTTTTGCAATACTGACTCTTATGCCATGCTCCCCCACTAGGATATTTTGAGTAGGGTGGTAAAAATGTAATGCCACACAAGCATTTTAGGAAAAGTGTTTTTAATAATGCAGACCACATTGGGGATGTCTGCAGAGGCACACATTTATTTACTTAGTGGGAAATAAAGATAAGATAAGGGAAGTGGATATATGCATTATATATTTGCAATATTATTATCAGTAACCGTATAGAAAAATAAGAGGAATAAAAATATTACTACCAATACTATTATTTAACGTTGTCATTTAAAGGCCAAACATTGGGGTTAAATGGTCAGACTTGCTACCGATTTGGATATATATGAGGCATCCACTGTATTGTGTGCGTGTGTCTGTGTGTTCCTTCCATAACCATTGACTAATTCACCTTGCCACACTACCAAAGTTGTTTAGGAATTGCCTGAGAAACTTTGCCTCCAAATTTCCCAGATCTCTGTGGGATGTGACAGGCAGACAAGTCCAATCGATGCCCCAACTTGCAACTTACTGGTCTTGAAAGGTCTGCTGCTAAGGTCTTGGTGCCAGATACCACAGGACACATATTATGAATTATATATTAGTATCAGTAAACCCTGACAGCAAATTGACAGTAGTGGAGTGAAAATGAGTCATTTTGAGAGCCAGACAGACAGTCAGACAGTCACTCTGGATGAGGGCATCTGCTGAGCAACTAAATGTAATACATATACAGTGTCATCTCGATCCATGTCATAACAGTAATTATTTAGACCAAGCAAGTGTATTCTTTATACCTTTATTGAAAACACTGATTATTCAAAGTAGAAAAGCCTCTGGAGATTGCACAGAGGTGTACAGTTAAATCAATTCTGAGTCTACCCTTTAGTAGAAAAACATACTAAACCATGACACAATCAGATTATATTAAAACTTTAGAGTTGCATGAAGCTGGAAAATAATTAAAAGCAGATGAGACCTGAGTGTTCATTAAGCCACAACAAGATAAGCATTATACAGCATTATTGCTACTTTCTCAGGAGTGAGCATCCTGCAAAGATTAAACAGACATTAATGTGCAATGCTAAGTATAATAACCCATGGGTAACAGAAAATAAAGCTCATGAATGTTTCACAGTTGACTTGGAATAATGTTCTGTGTATTGATGTGGCAACAAGTGTACTGCAAACCATCATTTCAACTGTGCAGCATGGTGGTCAGAATATTGCAGTTTTTGACTGTTACCAGGGCCTGTGGAGTTTGCACTGCTTGCAGTAGATCATAGAAGACAACATCTCAGTATACCATCTAAGATGCCAAAGCCATGAAAATAGAAAACATTCAACAGAACTAATAAGAAACAAAGACGCAGTCAGTGTTTATTGCATACGTATCATAACTTAGCTAAATAAAATGGGATTTACCTAGTAAAAAGGCAAACATAAGTTTGCATTATACCTAAAGAAAACTGAATGGAAGTAGAAGCTAGATTGTAAAATGGTAAATGGTACAAACATATAAGAACTATGAGTCCATATCCACCTTAAATGCATGACTTGAATAGGGATGTTCATACAGGAATTTCCATAATTATAAAAAATTCCTTACAATTTTGCAGGTCTAAACAACAGATATGAAAGTGCTGTGAATTGTTTCAATGAGAGATTCTACCAGTTATTGAGTACAAGCACAATTAGAAATTCCAGCAAATCGTCAGTGAAGAAACTGTGCAATTGTTTATGTGTAAATCAAATCAGACCAAAAAAAAAAATTAACAATGTATACAATTAATTCCATAGAGTTCAACGTTTAATGAAGCTCTGTCTCCCTGTGTATGAAGTTATATATGATTTTGAAGCTTCCAGGAAGCACGCATGGTGTGGTACTGCTGAGTAAGAGATAGGCAAACCCTCAGAGAGAGTTTGAGAGAGAGCTGAAGGTCTCTGGGCAAACATATGCTTGATTCCTGCATCTCAGCATTGCACAGATAGTATAGAGCTCACGCCGGGATTACAGGCCACACACAGTCTCTGAGCACACCTGAATATTTTATATAGCCATGCTGGGAATTTTGTGGTAGGTGTGTGTGTGTGTGTGTGTGTGTGTGTGTGTGTGTGTGTGTACTGTTGAATTCCTACAGGCATGGTTACCACACCTAGAGCTGAGCTTGCTTGTTTTCAACAGCTGGCATGACTTTTAATGATAATAGTAAAGTATCTGCAACCCAAGGTCAAACATTATCTTTGAGCATGGTCCATTTAAAATTACTTAAAATGGAATCCAATTTTTTTCAATGGAATATGGACATTCATTTTTTATAGTTTTGTGGATTATTATGTTTTTACTTTAAAATAATTATTTTAATACATTAGTGCTTTGCAGTATACTGGTTCATCCACTGAATCTCCCATATAGTATAAATTCTTTATATACTTCTATACAGCAGCATAGCAACAACACCTGTTACGCTTCAATAGGCAGCCAATAACTTGTATTTACCATTTAATGGCTATCCTATCGACATCTGTATACTTTAATGATCGAGGTGTTAACAATTAAAATAAATTATAATAGGTAATAAAAAAACGTCTTTCCTGCAGTTCTTTGTAACAAGCTGTAAATGGTGTTTGTAAGTGTGCCGGTCTTCCTCATTGCCATCTGTCTCAGGAACCTACCTCAGAAATAACCCTTCACCTTACTGTCTATATGTTTACATGCCATTGTCACTTTACAGTCATACAAAATGATTGTTTTTGTTCACTTTCCTATCTTCATGTTTACAATCCACTGTCACTTTACTGCAGCACATGTTCACTTATGTCCTCTAGAATTTATCTATAATTTAACAATTGCACATAATAGTCATGCTCCTACCGGTAATAATAATAATAATAATAATAATAATAATAATAATATCCATTTTATATATGGTGGCAATTTTAATATCATTATTTTAATTTGTTTATTATTTATTGCGTTACTGTATTTCTTTCTTCTTTTTTCTATTGGCATTTTTGTTAGGGGCAAAAAAAAATCATTTTACAAGGAAACCTATGCAAATGATAATAAACTCTTTAACTTTGACTTTGTCATATAGAAAGTAGTACACCTCCCTACAATGTATACATTCTCTCTAACCTATAGCTATATAAACTACTTTCTACTTCACATATATAACATACTTCACTATTTGACTCTCTGTTTCATCTGGCTGATCTTCCATGTTGTTATACTGTCTGTCAGTATAGATTTGACTTACATCAAACAACAGTTCGAGGTCCATCATACCATCCTTCTAAGTGTTATGGCATTTCATTAGACAGGGTTGTATACAGCGGCATACAGCTAGCTAGCCGGATAGCATAACAGTTTGTTAACAGCATAGTAGATTAACAAACAAAAACAGAGATGGAGGACAAAGGAAGTGAGACCATACAACGTGTGCCCAAGAAAGGAGCTATGGCTGCAGTGGTCATATAGTTAAAGTTTTTTAATTTTACAAAAATCTAGTATGGACCAAGAAAAGTTGTAAAGTTTGTCAAGCTTCTGATGGTAAACACTAGCAACTTACTCCATTAAATCACCAGAAAACGAGCTGGAATGCCAAGTGTGTAGGTGAACACGATCATCAGATTTGATGCCATCCACCAGTAGCACCAGTGAAACAGTGAAGTCAAAAGGTCAGACATCACTTGAATAAGGATTTTCTAAATGCATATGGCAAGAAAATCAAAGGGTGAAACGACATTATGAATGCTGTAACAGGTCAGTTAAGAGAGATTGATTCAAAGCAGTGATTAAAACACATAAATACTTCAGCCAGAGAAAGCCATGCCTCTTTTTTTAAGTTATGTTCTTAATATGTTACTGGTTGCAAAATAAATATTGTTTAAGCTACAAACATACTGTATATACAACCCCAATTCCAATGTTGAAAAGTTGAACTTCTGAACTTTGATCAAAATGAACTGTTTTAGGACATGTCCAAGACATCAAATTTAAAGTGAGTGAATATTTGCAAAAAAACAACAAGGTTTGTCCGTTTGCACTTCTTGTCTTTGTATTGTATTCAATTAAATAAAAGTTAAAAAGGATTTGCAATCATCGTATTCAGTTTTTATTTGTTTTACACAACTGTATTGAAATTTGGGATGTAAGTTAAAAATAAAACAACAACAACAAAGAAATACTAATTATACAATGGAACCAGAAACAAATAATACAAATGTTAGGTCATACTGCCTAGCACAAATATACTAATATTAATATTAATTTCACCTTTATATGGATCTTGATTATAGAGTTAATGAGACATAGAATGAACTGGACTGTGATTACTTTATAATGAAAATGCAAACATTGAAGTCAATGGACATCATATGAGTTAACATGAGTATTGCAGCAGCAATTGCACGAGTGAGGGCATGGCATGCAGTGATTGCAGTTATATGGATTGTAGTTCTTTATTTTCTGCTTTATTTTGTTATAATTTTCTGGTGTAATGTTTCGCATTATATCATGTACATAGATTTACCTACATTTCCAGTGACTTTATGTAGGCTACCATCACAGGGTTTCTTATCCAAAGTAGTGCACCATTCTCCCCAATCTCAGCTAAGCAATAAGTACATATTCTGGTTTGTTGCTCCTTCTGTGGTACACTTGGTGTATGGCGTAAAATGATGCATTGTGTTTGATAAGGCAGCTGGGAAACCTCTTTAAAAGGGTTTTCTAGGCCAAAAGAAAAATAGCTATGCCAGTACCACCACCGAAGCAACAGCTCACCAGGTGCTGGAGACATAGTGCTACACCTGGCCAGCGCTACCAGATGGGGCCCAATTGCCAACAGGGGCTGGAAGATGGCCAGCTTGAGATGATAGTGATGTACAGTGGCAGGTTTTCAACAGCATGGAGCAGCCGCTGTCTAATACAATCCTTCAATGACATGGCAGTGATGAGGTGCTTGATGGTGATGTCCATCAACTCAGCGATGATTGTGCGATGATGACACCCTGATGATGGCAATGCATAGCTTTTCCTCAATGACAGGCCAGCATAGCAACACTCCATTGCCAGCCACTTGAATGGTCCTCATCAGCAGCTCAGCACCACTTGGGGTTCAGCAAGGCCCATTCGCCTTCCATGTTGTGATGACAGCAGTCCGTTAGTGTTGTTTTCCTCACCAGATCTTCGAAGACATGCAAATTACCATGCAAATTAAACTGTAATTTGTCAGTACACATAACAAGTAGAATTTTCATAGAATACCAGAAACTTGTTCTGTCCTTGATGGGTTTTTTTTGGATAGCAGTGCAGTTCTTAACACTTCTTCTAGACACAATACCTGCATTACACATCCATCTGTTTATTTCTTCTTCCTGAAAGTCTTGTTTTCTAAGGTCATAAATACTTTTTTTTCTTGTTTTGAGAACTGCGAATTTCATCAGATGGCTTTTGGCCATTTTAGATTCTTACTTTTACTTGTTAATTTTTAAGAATTGACCATTTCTCTTAGGTTTCTCTTAATGTGGATCTGCAATTTGCCTGATGACGATCAGAGCAGATTTTTTTACTTGTTTATCTCAAGACTGACAAGAGTGCTCGTAATGGGCTTGTAATGGGCTGCATCAGATGCGGCAGATTACTAACAAACATTTGTTTAAGGGAAAAAAGAAGATTTTTTAACACCCAGACATCTCAGTTTGTGTTTTCTATCAAATAATTATTCTTTTTTTTATTTTATCTTTGTATACAAGAAGACTGTATGTAAGTTTCTCTATTTCCAGCAGCCCCATGCCCACCCACCCCATCATTTCAGTGACAAGCAAATGGTGGGATGGGTCTCAGAAAAGCATGCTTTTGTCTTTTGCTCATTTTCTGATTATTTATTGTTAGGACTTTTAAAATCATAATATGTTGCAGTTTTTTTAACTAGATGGTTATGCTAAGCTGAACTAGCTTGCAGGGCCGTGGTGCTTTAGCTTTCTGGATCTTTTAAGTATTTGAAGTATCTATTTTCTTATTATGTTATTGCCCGTTACACTATTGTGCTACTGCCTTTTCAGTTTTCCATAAAATACAGCTGGAAAGTTGCACACTAAGAGTTATGCTTTGCCATGGCAGTCATGCATTGGGACACATTGCCTGCATTACAAGCATTTGGAAGTGGTCTGTCAGAGAGATGAGCCATGGTTGAGACCATAGGGCAGAATTAACAGCACAGCATGGATAAGTTAGCTGCAGCAGCAGGAATATGAGTTCTTTTTACTCCAGGTTTAAAGTCAGAGGAAGTCAGAATGAACAGTAATGACATTTCATGGGTTTCACTGCTGGGAAAAACAACACAGTGCAGTGTGGTATTTGTTGGAGCCATGAGAGTTGTGGGGTGTCATATTTTGGATGGTGCTTTGTCAAGAGGCAGCAGGACCACTGGTATGATCAATGCAAAATGTTTGGGAGAAGTAATGGTGGACATTGGCCATGGTAAGCCATATTCACCTCAGGTGGCTAGCAAGTGCCCATGGTGGTAACCCCACACACCATGCCATTGGATCAATTTAGTAGTGAATCACATGGCTGCTGGCATTCAAACCACTAAAGATGGTTGTAAATACATCTAACTGATGGTTATGCAGGCTACCATCACAGGGTTTCTTATCTCCAAAGTAGTGCACCATTCTACTGGTGCAAGATGGTTGTAAATACAAGACACCCATGTCTGCCAAAATCTACTCAGTACTTTATCATGTTTGTTATCTTTGTGATGTATAACAGGTGTCTACTTCTAAAAACATTCAAACAGTTAAAACATTCCTTTTAGTTTAAGGAAATGTTAAAATATTATTCCAAATAAACTTTAAGCAACATAGGAAGTGGAAGTCCCAGTGCTATGAACTGATTTACATACACTGCTCAGAAAAATTAGGGGATATTTCATTTTGAAGTGTCTCCTAATTTTTGTGAGCAGTATATTATGTGGTATACAGTAATTATTTTTTCGTCTGGCTGACTAAAAGCAAAACTGAAGTGTCTGAAGACTGAATTAAAAAATATATTTTGCTATGGTGGATACCAAACATCCACAAGTTATTTTGTACAGTTCTTCCTGAAAACACGTCTTAATTAGTGCAAAAAAATTTGAAGGCAGTATATGTTGCTTTGAAATGATAGAAGTGTAATGACATTTGCCAAAAGCACCGACACAACCTGATATCACGACAGAACATGGCTTTTGTATTTTTGCTGGTAACAGTTTCAAACATGATCCGTTTTTGTCTTTGCGACTGAGAGCATGGAGTCCATTGCATCCAAAAAAGATCTAGACTACTGATTAGTCTGGCCACAATGCACATTTCCACTGCGCGGTGGTCCATCTCAGATGCCTCAGAGTCCAGATAAGATGATGCACACTGAAAGTCCTCCAGATTTCTTAAATCGTTTAATGGTTTTATGCATTGTAGTGGGAGAAATATGCAAAGACCTTCAAAACAATTTCTTTAAAAAATTTTATCGTTTTCTCATGCATTTGTTTTCAAACTGGAACGAATGCAAGTACCTGTCTTTGCTCCTTTTTGCTTTATTGGATACTGCTTTTGTATAAAATCATCACCTCTTTGAATTCGCATAAAAATAATAATTAGTATTTTTATTTGACATTAATTGTCTTAAACTGCCCACGCCCCAACTTTTTGTGGAATGTGTATGCAGGCCTGATTTGCAGGAATGAATGTTTTTTAATAAATTAATTATAGGTGGCTATTAAAAACATGATGTATCTCAGGGTCATACTTTCTGCAATTAAAAAATAATCAGAGTAAATGAAAGAGACACTGCATTTTTATTGCAATTGCTAATTTTCATAGTGTTCCAATGTATTATGATTTAAGATTATTAGTACAATTATGTAAGATCAAAACATGACATAAATTCTGTTTGATTAATTGTTAAAGCTTAATTAGACAAATATATGGGGCATGTAAATCAAGCACAAGATATGGTGCATATCTTTAAAATGAGTCAGCTACAGCCTCTCACGGAACCTGTGAAACAGTTACAGGTTTAAATATAAATTCAACAGCTCACTGATCTGGCCTGTCAACCAAAAATAGTGTTGTATCTGTCTTGTTTTCTTGGTGTAAACATTGCATTAATGTTATTATATGTTATATAACATTATGTATATATATATACAGTGAGTCCAAGAAGTATTTGATCCCTTGCTGATTTTCTTTGTTTGCCCACTAATAAAGA